>SDVV010033479.1:0-11294 GCA_016164225.1 Gammarus roeselii
TACATAGGAATATATATTAAATGTACGTACATGTACACCAGAATAGAGTAAACGTGGTGGTACTCCAAGTTTTGCATTCTGTGTCGAGAGGCGTCTGTTAATCGCTAGGGGCAGTCTTGGAACGTAGCCGTCCAATTTGATCCCAGCACAAACTGATCGGATTTTTTTAGAGAAAGATTATCAGCAAAAAATTTGATCAGTTTGCGTATTATTCTTTTCTGTGGTGCATATTTTCAATTGTTTTTATTTCAAATTACTGACGGGTTAAAATAAAATAAAAAATTAAATAATGTCAATTGAATCATATCGTTTTGTGGAACAAAAACATGAAATACTGTTCAACACCAACACGTAGAATAACCTACTGTAAAGTAGAACTGATCAAGAGCTACTGCGTCAAAGTAAGCAACTCCTGAAGGAGAGCAGCTCATGATATTGCCTGCACCCAGTCACCTCCTTCAGTATCGCGCACGAAGGGCCAGCAACAAGGGCCGACAGCTGTGTACTAAGATCGAGAGAGTCAACAGCTCCTCCAGAGGTATTAAAGGATCCAACACTATGGGAGGCCAAATGAGGAAGAAACGTAGAGAAACGATGAACTTCCAAGCAACTCAGAAACAAAACTTATGTGATAAAGATTGAGAAACAGTTTCGAAAGTTATTGTATATTTTACTGGATAACATTAATTCACAAACCAATGAAAATTTACTGACAAAATCACAAGACGGCTTTAAGTAGATTTTTGGGATTTAAAAGAAAAAGAGTACAAATCCAGGTCATATTTCAACAAAGTATCAGAAAATATAGACATATAAGGATGACAGTCTCAACTAATGGCTGTGAGCAGTCCCTCACAAGTGAGGGAAGGAACCCCTAAACTCGGATCACATTGTTGCCTTAAGATGGGACTCAAAAGTGAGGGAAGGAACCCCTAAACTCGGATCACATTGTTGCCGCAAGATGGGACTCACAAGTGAGGGAAGGAACCCCTAATAAAGGATCACATTGTTGCCTCAAGATGGGACTCACAAGTGAGGGAAGGAACCCCTAAACTCGGATCACATTATTGCCTCAACATGGGAAGGTCAGTTCGTAAAGATGTCCGGGCTGGCCTCACAAATCAAAGGCAGCAAACAAGTTAGATCCGAGAGAAGTTAAAACTTGGACATAAAAGAAACACGCGATTGCTCTCTAGGGGTGAAGAGCGGTTCCTCCACTCGAAAGGGGTAGAATGTATGAACTCGTGTCTTCATAAAATATAAAATTGTTAGACAATGGTTGTGGTACAGGGATGACTCAAACAGGTCTAATGCAAGACAGGTGTGGAAACATTTGAGTAAAATTTACTCTTCGTCAATGACAATGGGAACACGACGAGTTTAACGTATATAAAGAAAAAATAATGCTCATGGTGACATCTACAGCATGAATGAAATATTTCTGCCCCAGGAAAGTAGATATCTGCTTGTGAAATGTTCCTTAGGTGGATCTAGCAAGGCACCTGAATATTGGATAAACGAACTTACATTGTCTAATCTCCTGGCCTCTTAAGGTTTCGACTTAACACGATACACAAGCCCACTGCTATGGGGAAACATTTAAAAAATCCCAGGTTGGGTGGTTTTCAAGAAGCGATCACCAGTGCATGGTATACTTTCATGAAACACCTTCAAAGCTAAACATGTCATCTCAAAGTAAATAAGAAGTCGACGAGCGGCTTCCTTGTCCAGTAAAGAAGCTAAAATTGGGACAAAAACTTGTTGCCCACCATGTCTTGAAGCACCCACTATGTCTTAAAGCGCCCACCATGTCTTGAAACACCCTCTGTCTTAAAGCGCCCACCATGTCTTGAAGCACCCACTATGTCTTAAAGCGCCCACCATGTCTTGAAGCACCCTCTGTCTTAAAGCGCCCACCATGTCTTGAAGCACCCACTATGTCTTAAGGCGCCCACCATGTCTTGAAGCACCCACTATGTCTTAAAGCGCCCACCATGTCTTGAAGCAACAAGTTATCTCTGACAATGTTTGAACAGAGTCTTAGTTCATAAAGAAAGAATTGAAACAAATATCGTTGAGTTATTAATCTGTGTCGTGCATAAACAGAACATCAGAGCTATTGTTAGATACCGCACATCGAACATCGAAAAATGCACGAAAATGTGACTAGACACAAGCTCCGAAAACCGTTGTTTCTCGATGTTTGCAGCTCTTCCTCACGACTATAGACAAGCTAGCAAGTTTGTCAAGAAGGTTTCAGCAGAACATTAGCCCTCAGCCCGCCAGGACATTCTCTCGTGATGAGAATCTAACGACCTTGCTGGCCTAGGATGCCAACAGTCTAATAGCTATAACAAGGATGAATGGGGTTAAATTGGTCCCCCGCGAGAAGTCAATTGAAGGCCAATATGGATAGAGCACAATTGGTTCTAAGTTGTAACAATGTTGGATTGACATGTCAAGATCAATTTTTCTCTAACCAATGTCGAAGTTATTAAAGTACGTTCGTCTAACTAATTTTCCAAGTTCAAAGATAGACAGAATTCTGCTCCTGTTTCAACATTCAATTTTAACATCCTATTTCAACATCTTATTTCATCATCATATTTTAACATCCGATTTCAACATTCTATTTCAGCATCCTATTTCATCATCCTATTTCAACATCTATTTCAACATTCTATTTCAACATCCTATTTCAACATCCTATTTCAACATCCGATTTAAACATCGTATTTCAACATTGCCTCTATCAGATTAGATACATTGCACAAATTTGGGTAAAAACACAGGCCAACCAAGGAAAGATAGGGAATGAACCAAAAATACTTGTAAGGAATGGAGGAGCATAGCCCAATGGTGTCACAATAATATGTAGTGGGATGAGAGGCGAGCTCGCAGCTCCAGAGGAGACAGATGGTGAGGAAGCCCCCTCCTCCATGCACCGTCATCATCGTGTCTCGACATCATCAACGAGCCTTCAGCGCCCATCATCGTGCCTAGGCATCATCAACAAAGCCCATCCTTAAGCAACCTTTGGTCCCGACATCATCAGCGGCCCTATCAAGCTTAACTCATATTAACGAGGTACACAGGGTGAAAAAAAGCCCCCACATACGCAGCTCATGATCTGTACGCAGAGAGTCATAAAAACACACTGGGAGTCATACTATGGTCACTAGGTGGGCTACGGGACACATGGTTGGGCCTCGAGGCACGTGAATGGGCTGCGAGAAGATGGTGAGCCACTATTAAACACACAACAAAAATCAATGGGTAATCGTTCACAAAAAATACATCGAAAACTGTGGAACCGCACATATTTACCACGGTTTGACCCCAGCTTGAATGAATCTTGGAGGCGCCACTGATGGCTCTTAACGACGCTGGTCATAGCAGAATTTGATCACGACGACACTGAGTCATGACGACACTGCTTCATGCTGACAATTGGTCACGACGATACCGCGTTATGAAAACAATGGGTCAGAACAACACTGAATCTTGACGACAATGGGTCATGGCGACACTTGGCCATGGCGACACTGGATTATGACGGCTCTGGGACATGACGACACTGGGTCATCACACCACTGGGTTATTACGAATACGTATTATGCCAACACAATTCCAATGCTTGGCTTTCTGTTGAGACTAGAGCCCACCATTCCCAGAGAAGGAGGCCGCATATTCATCCGTTTGCACAATGAGAGTGGCAATGGGATCGGCGACAGGAGCAGGAGGTTGCCCCACTCCATAGAGACAAATATCTGGAGAAGCTCATCATCGACTTACGGTCGGCCGACGGTTAGCCGGAGAAAATCCGTTCTTAATTCTGACCTAGAGAGACGTTGCCGAAGCGCTACGTGTGGGAACGGCGTCACGGGCGACGGAGGCTATACGCTGGGACACAGCTTAGCGTGACGTGGGAGAAACACTGGGATAGGGAGTAGGAGACTTGGTGAGGAAAAAGTGCAGAGGTGAAGCTGAACTGCAACCGGTAGCGTGACGTCGTCCAAGGACATCTGCACGTCAACTGGAACGACTGTGCATATGTCGTGATGCACGATGTGCTGAGGACCGAAGCAGCTGATAGTAATTTCTCTCAAGGGCAATCTAATCTGCTACTCCATTGCAAAATTGATTGCGTATTGGGGTAAATTTTTTCATGGGAGAATCTTCTGCTAATGGTAACTCACAAAAGCAGCTCTGATTCAACATCTGACAAGTAAGAATCTATAGCGAGGGGGTCTTGTTCCTCTTCCGTGCATGGCTACGAAGGAGGAATCGGAGATACTTGACAATGGAGTTTTTGAGTTGTAAGTAGCAGAATAATCATTTTATTTTAATGCGAACAATTCAACTTGAACGCTGCAGCAAAATATGACACTATTCTATGATCGCCCCGGTGATAGGGGAAGAGAATATTGGAATTTCAAATGATATTTTTCTTTCATAGAATCCTTATGTTTCAGTGTATTAATCTAGCAAACTAATGCATTCCCGATCGTCTGACTAATGAATTAAATTAAAAGCGATGTTAAATACACAATATAATATTAATTTCCTGGTTCATCATTTGAAGCATACATATCAGTTTGGAAAGGTGACATTGGATTACTTTGGGATTGATTTTGTGGGAAATTTCATTGGGGACTGAAGACACATAAACCTATACATTGAAGATGATGGAAAAAAGAACTTGCTTCCAAGTCAACATTTTTTTAACTTGATGTCTCCGCCACAGTGTCTCACAGAATTTTCTGTTGCTTGTAAAAAAATATATCATTTGTTGACATCAAGCAATCATGATCCGTAAAATATAAAATTGAATTCTGAAAACAGATTTCTTGACAGTATTGAGCAGCTTACGCATAGCTACCGTCGCCACAAAAAGTTTGATAACTATCACTCAATTTTTTTTATAATACCAAGTGATGCTAGAATTACTTGCACTCAAGAATTAGAATGCACAGAAGAAGTATAACATACGTTGAAGGCAGTGACACAGGGTTGGGGTACATCAAAGCCGTGTGGTTGATCCAGCATTCCCTGTTCCCTAGAGTTCAGTGGGCCTCTTTTCCTCCCAATGAACTGCCCCACGTCTACTCTTCCTTTTATGGAAGGGACTAGTCAATATTTCTACTATATTGAGATTCGAAAAAGATTCTTCTCCAGCAACTTATCGTAATCATATTTGGAAAAAATACTTTTTGTTTTTATATAGTACTTCACACTACCTTTTGGAGAATATTTTTCTCGTGATGATAGCTACATAATCGTAGGAGGAGAGACGAATAGAATGAATACAAAAATGTTCGATAAATGGAAATAAACTCCTATGAAAAAAAAAATGATTTACAAAACATCGTTCATCTCGTCGCAAGAGATGTTGAATAACGAACTGCATGCCAAGATGACTTGCAAACTGTAAACGGGAATATTTTTTTCTAGAATTCCGTATCTATAAAAATCGCCTTCTACATCCTTCACATTCGAATTGTGACAGAACGTTCCATATGTTAGTAATATTCCACAAAATCTTTCGAAGGATGTATTGCTTATCATGATCAGTTCGTACCTGTATAAGTCTTAGCAATTCATAAGTGTCAATATTTTTGGTAATCTCAAGTAAATTGCTTACAAATTATATTTGTGAAGAAACGAAAGCTGCTTAGCAGTGTACTTACTTACAAGAACTTCCAAATGTTAAATTGCTCGACATGGTCACTCCATAACTTTGAAGACTTTACAACGAGTTTTTGGAGTGTTAGGAGTGTTAATTCAAGGGAAAAGAGGGCAGACATACATTTTTTTTAAATCAGGTTCCGGATCCATTTTGAATTGTATTTGAGGCTCATGACTCCACTAAAATAATAACGGCTCCGTGTAAAGCATCACAGTAACCCGCTATTGCTGGGAGACCTAATAAAACGGTTTCTGGGCTCAAATCCACGAGTACGTTGGTTGCCTAGCATTAGCTTGTATTAATGTCGATTCATATGGCATGTGCGTGTCATGGTAAATCAAGCCAAAATTAGCACGGATGCTAACAAAGAGAATGTCCCATGGACACCAGATATGGTCAACTTATTCTGTCAGCATGACGTATCATATGAAGTTAGCACAGCATATGTAGTATTGGGAAGGCATGTTTAAAGTCCGATGAATCATGGAGTGAGTGGTCACAAATTATGAATTAGTAGAATTAATTAATCTATTTCATAAAGTGAAGAAACACGAAACATAACAACTGTACTTAGCTACGGGTAATTTTGAGGCCATTTGGTATTAGTTTCCCTATTCAAAAGCTACTTAGACCTGCTTCGGAATCCTTTGGCCGCACAACCCAGTTATTTTAGCCTACAACAATTGATTTGAATCAATTTAATATCACTCAGAGGCGGGTAGGAAAGGAATGAAGAAGGACATTGTTCATTACCGGTCAAGAGGTAGAAATAATCGTCGAGGTTCAAAATAAACAACATCATATTCAAAGAGTTAATTTACCAGGCTGCGTTTGATGGGGGTGGTAGATGCCAAATTCAACCTTCTTCAAAACGACTTTTTTAAACACCACGGGCAGCAGTGAACACGAACCTCATGTACAGGTGAGTCGGGCATGCAGACGCTCCAAGGCATTTTCCTGCTTCTTTCCCAAACGCAGTAGTTTTAGAGAATGAAGCTACAAAAACTCACAGAAATTAAAATACAAACTTCTCTAGCTCCGAAACAATAAGAAAAAAACGCGTTTGAAAAAGACACACCTTCATAAACAGTTTATACCGAGAAGCAAAACAATGCCGCACGGTCGCGGCGATGCTGCTCCACGCGTCGCACTCGGTAACTTCAAGGGCCACTTTGCGACACCGGCCAAAGTGGATTGGTGGCAGCAGCTGCAGAGCCTTGGATCAGAATACCGAGCGTCGGGCGAACGGTTTACGTGATACAGATAAGACGGTGCAAAACAGTGGATGTGGTGGTCACAGAAACATTTGGCGGGATAGGAGAAACGAGAGAAACTTGCAGCAATGCAGTAGAGACGAGAATTGAGTAAAGGTATCCAAGAAACATGTTATTTTGTTCCGCATTCAATGCGCTTGGCGTTTGTGGCAGGAGCCATCTGACTGGGAGGATTTGTTGTATGTTATCCTATATTCCTTCTAGGCACCAACACCTAACATTTTGAGCAGATCATAATATTTTCCGTCTTTGTGAATTCAATGTCAACTACATAAAAACCAAAGCTTCATACAGGGCTCCGATACACAACACAAAACCTACAGAACAGTGAACAGCTCCATTGAATTCTAAAATCCAACACTGACATCATCACTTTATTCCCTCCTGCCATAAGTATGTGGCTCAGAGTTCTGTCAGAACACAGAACCTACAAAGCCGTTGAATAGCTTCATTTAATTTAAAAACCCAACAATGACATCGTCACTATATTCTCTCCAGCCACAGGCATGTGGTTCAGAGGTGTGACACCAGGCCTAATCGCATCGTCTACAGCGTCGCCTACGAGTGTCGGCCCTGGCAGTACCCAGCTTATCGTCGAGGCACCGCAGCATCAGTCATCGAGGCAAACGGACCTCCTGCGTGAAAACATGGGAATAAACGCCTCTTCACGAGGTTTGGAAGAAACAGGTTGTCGGCCCCTGTAGCAGTGTATTAAGGGGGGTGGTAAACCTGGCGTTGAAAGCCCTTCTCTATGTCAGAGGATGGAAGACATCGGGCGAAGCCAGATCTGTAATTGAGCGACGTGTTCTTCCCCTTCAGGGGTTTCAACAAAATAGTTCAAACAATCGACGTTATCTTAGGAAATAATTATTTCGAAGCAAAGGAGCAAGTTTATTTTTATTTATTTTGTATGTATGGCAATGGAAGAACGTCCGCTATTGAAAAATAATCAAATTTGCAATCAATGCGGATAATAATAACTATCTGTATACATGAGCTGTAAACAATTCTCTGTCAATAACAAAAGAAAATATAACCTGATAATACTGTTAGTTCCAACGCATAACGACACATCGCATAACTACGGCGTGTAATCCTACATGTGTCATAACGACACATCGCATAGCTACGGCGTGTAATCCTATCTGTGTCATAACGACACATCGCATAACTACGGCGTGTAATCCTACCTGTGTCATAACGACACATCGCATAACTACGGCGTGTAATCCTACCTGTGTCATAACGACACATCGCATAGCTACGGCGTGTAATCCTATCTGTGTCATAACGACACATCGCATTTGATGTGTAATCCTGCCTTTGTCTAAACGTGTGATGTCTGCTCAAGTGAATTGCAATGAGTTCAGTCCACAGGACATATATACGACGGCCGTGCATTACATGCATCAGTGATTCATTGCATATGAAGTGTCTGCAAGTATGTGGTGTCTGCTAACATGGTGTGTCCTCAAGCGTGTGGTATCTGGTAGCATGTGGTGAATTCAAGCATAGGGTGTCTGATAGCACATTGCGTCTGCTATAGCAGACACCACTTTCTATATGCTATAGCATATAGCATACATGGGGTGTCTGCAATTACATGTGGTGTTTGCCATTGCATGTGGTGTCTGCCCTTGCATTGGTGTCTGCTATTGCATATGGTGTCTTCAACTGCATGGGGTGTCTGCCATTACATGTGGTGTCTGCTCTTGCATGTGGTGTCTGCAATTGCATTGGTGTCTGTTATTGCATGTGGTGTCTGCCATTGCATGTGGTGTCTGCTCTTGCATGTGGTGTCTGCCATTGCATGTGGTCTCTGCTGTTGCATGGGGTGTCTGCCATTACATGCGGTGTCTGCTCTTGCATGTGGTGTCTGCCATTGCATTGGTGTCTGCTATTGCATGTGGTGTCTACCATTGCATGTGGTGTCTGCTATTGCATATGGTGTTTTCAACTACATGGGGTGTCTGCAATTACATGTGGTGTCTGCTCTTGCATGTGGTGTCTTCCATTGCATTGGTGTCTGCTATTGCATGTAGTGTCTGCCATTGCATGTGGTATCTGCTATTGCATATGGTGTCTTCAACTACATGGGGTGTCTGCCATTGCATGTGGTGTCTGTTCTTGCTTGTGGTGTCTGCCATTGCATGTGGTATCTGCTATTTCTAAGCAATAGGAGCCTGCCGTTGCATATGGTGTCTGTTCAAAGGTGTAAGGTATCTAGCTGCTCCAAATAACTTGTGATGAATAAACGAACTAAAAATCGATGAATGCAATTTGATCCCATCCCCTGCATCCCTCCAAGTGCGTGCGGACCCGCAGATCGTGTGTGCTCGAGACGAAGGATTTACGAGGCATTGTGTCCCCCGGCTGGCGATGGAGGATATTCAGCGACGGGGCTTCAAACCAAGATCACTGCATAGACCGGGAAAATCAGCATAACAAAGCTACATGCCATAGCATGGGCATGTAGGAGGCTCTGCAGATCTGGATTGTGGGCTCCACGATGGGAATTGCAGGTAACAGAATGAAGGACAAAATTTCCACTCGGAAAGTTCACTTGCGTCATTTACATAAAAATATGTATAAGAAGAATCGCATGTCTAAAGTTACATTTCAAATGCAATTGCCATTTAAGCAATATAAATACCTCATTGTGGGAAATTAATTGCCAGGAATAAGTCACGTCATTTTTCTCTGAATACAACTCATAGCAGTCCTTCCTAGGTGTAACTCAGTAAAAATGATTACCGATTGACCCTAAATGACCTTCATCTCCAAGCGAGGTAACTTATTCAATTACCAGTACCAGTGCGCGTTCTAGCCACGTCTGAACAGGTACTTCGATGCTTACTTGTCGCTCTAGTAGGGGCCAGAATGTAAGGAGAATGACTCACTATTTACAAACATATTAAAAGTATTTTGTCCAAAATCTCATCGCAGAAATTCAACAAAAGAATGTGAAATTGTAACAAAATACACTATCATGTCCGCCTCTAGTGACGTGCTTGCCATGCATTCATTGCGGGGTAACCTCAGATGGTACTGACGTCCTGAGAGTAACGTGATAGAGGACAGGAGAGCTTGTGATGGGCTTGCCATGCATTCATTGCGGGGTAACCTAAGCTGGTACTGACGTCCTCAAAGTGACGTGCCAGAGGACAGAAGAGCTTCCTTCGTAGTCGCATTGGGCAGTACACTGACGGAAGAAAGGTAGCTTACTGTGGAAGTTTACAGGAATTTACTTCACTGTAATTATCCTTTAAGAAAACAAGTTGTTTTATCACGAAGAACGACTATAAACGATTATAAAATAATGTACAAAGTTTTATCACGAAGAACGACTGAATTCGAATACGTTGTAAAATAATGTACAAATTATTTATATCCATGAGGGATATAAAAGATATGTATTTTGTAAAGGATGGTATGTGATCGAGAAGACGGTGGGAAAAATCTATAAGCGAAGGAAAGGCTGGATATAAATTCATATGCTATGATACAACCCATCACTCAGGTAATAAACAATGGGACTGGATTGACTTAGATCGATGATCGAATAACATCACGTTGGAAAAAAGGAGAAAACTTATTAATTAGTTATCGAATAAATTCAAAAGGTTCGTTTGAATTGGCAGAGGTTTTATGACCAATTTACTAATGATCGCTAAATCGACTGATGAACTGTAACATTTTTGAAAGGAAATCCCGTAAAATCATTCAAACCTGAATTGCTTGCGTGCAGGCTAAGCCTGAAACCAGATTCCGGCAATTATATTTTTATTACATTTGGAATGTAAACGGTTATTGTAATACGCTAATTATAATAACAGTATTCAGGCTCCCATTCACAAGTAGGAACAATTTCGAAAAGAATAAATAACTGAGTAAAAAAATCGACTTTTCCAACATGGAACTCAATTTCATATGTAAATTTTTTACGGTGACAAAATTTTCGACGAGTTCAAACATAGAAGGGAAAATGATCATTGAAGTTTGTGCTGATTATTCAATCATTTACGAATTTTATTAATCTACTGTCCCTCGGTCCGCCCAATCGTCCTGTGGTCGTGATTCACAATGGCCGTCCAGTGGTCGTGATTCACAATGGCCGTCCTGTGGTCGTGATTCACAATGGCCGTCCTGTGGTCGTGATTCACAATGGCCGTCCAGTGGTCGTGATTCACAATGGCCGTCCTGTGGTCGTGATTCACAATGGCCGTCCTGTGGTCGTGATTCGCAATGGCCGTCCTGTGGTCGTGATTCACAATGGCCGTCCTGTGGTCGTGATTCACAATGGCCGTCCTGTGGTCGTGATTCACAATGGC
>SDVV010033480.1:0-11293 GCA_016164225.1 Gammarus roeselii
TGTAGAGGCCTTAGCTCTAAAATACATATCACCATGACGGTTTGCATAGTGCATCGTTGAAGCGGACCTCTGTGAGCGAAGGTTAATTGTTTGGTGTTTATTGTATTCAAGGAAGATATTGATAGGGATGTCAGTCATATTTTTTATTTTCTATAAAGGTAACAAAATGTGGCACAATTTTTGTTTGTCCAATATTATTCTAGAAAAATGCGCATTACTTCCAATACAAGTGATTTCACAAAGTTCATGAATTTACTCATCATAGGGTAGATCTCAGCTGATACATCATATTCGTAAACGCCGCGGTGCTAATATACGGTCGGTAACTAAAGTAATTTGTGTAGTCAACAAAAAAACACATACAATTTTTTCAACGATGACACAGCTGCCTCAAATAAACCAAATTGTTGATAAATTATTACACAACTTTGTGTACTTACAGATTTGGGTGCGGTCAGCAAGAAGCTTCACTTTCTTCTACGAAAATGAACGCCAAAGATGTTCTTCCACACTCTTGAACCGTTTTGATCCAGGCGGTTCGCGAGGATTGTTAGATCAACCTTCAATGAGTTTAACATAAAATCATAGAAGTTGTAAATTTACTATCGATTACAAAGATAGAGACCTTATTTTTAGCTTGGTGATAAATTTAAATGCAAGATTTAAATGCAACAACAACCAAAGGCAATAACGACATTTGGTTGACGGCAAAGTTGTACCTGCATGCAAGGCTTATACAAACACGCTGACGGTGATGCATGACATTCATGAACACGCGCAAAGCTCACAGACATGCGTTCACCGCAGAAACGATTACGTCACTAACCGAATGATGAGAACATGAGCCTTACACAGCACAACTATGGTATAATTCCCTCAACAATAGTGAAGTTACCTAATTCGATTCGTCTTCCAATTTAAACATAGTCGGGCTATAAGTGTTGGCGAATCCGTTCAAACTAAACGCGCTAGGAGTATGAACGATGTTATCTGCTCGAGGTTTCGAAGAAAGAAGAGAAGTGTCCTGTTGCTCGCATGAATACACATCATGTGAATATTCATTTGTTCACAATTACGTGGACTTCAGTGAGCACTGTTTCATCGTCAATTGACAAAATTGAACTCATTCATTTATCGATTCTCACACAGATAAAATATCAGTTATCCACGTAAAATGTACTATAGGAAAAGTCTCAATTTGATGTATTTTTTGGACTTGTAAGTGAACAAATATGCTCTTAATGACATCATCAAGCAAAATGTATTAAGCAGTAATCATCAAATTGGGGAATTTTCCTTGAAACAAAGTTGAACTATTTTATAACTCATTGCCAGTTGAAGAACAGATTGGAACATGATACGCCAACAAAATATTCCGATAGCTATCAATTGAATAATCATATCCATCTTACTTAATATAATTTTGAAGAGGTCAACTAATCATCTGATGTAGAGAAAGTTATCTCTACCTTACTTGCTTGTATACGAGGTCAGACAACGCTGTAAGACAGCGCACTTCCGAAGTCCTACACACGTGCGAGTGCAGGAACAAAAGAATATAACAAGATTTCTGAGGATAACAATACTCATCACAGCATGATGTTAGAAGATTAACCGTCTCTGAGAAATACGAGTAAAGAATTAATGTTAAGAGAACTTTTCGTCTGTCATCATAGTCCTAGAGACGTCACGTCAGAGTAAGCGTTAAACAGACTACTTACCGGCAGCATCAATATTTCAGTGCTTCAACCTCTCCCTCGCCTATGTTTTTCAACATTTCCAAGCCTTAGACAACAGTGGCTGACCGGATCGTGGCGTCAGGGTCAGCAGGAATTGAGTAAGAGGGGCAGATATCACCCAAAAGAGCAGACCATTTTTAACAAATATGCGCGTCCACTCAAATTTTAACAGCATCGTATTAAATTCAGTGACACGGTACCTCCCATTCACCCGATGCACTGCTAGCCGGGATAACAAATTGGATCAGCACAGCAGAGGCAACGTGAATTTCTTTGATAATATTACATCTTACTGCACAGGCAAAGTGGACAGCTGGCCATTTTCCTCCTCACAGTGAATACGATTGGCACTGATGGACTGAAGCATTATTTGAGATTTCAGTTTTTTGCATGTCATAGAATTAATTTAATGAATCATGTAAACAAGTATTATAAATAAGTATTAAATTTAGGTGGATTTGAAATTCTCATAACATACATGATAGAGTAAATTAGAACATATCAACTTCATACATGAAGAACTTCAACTAAGTCTTCACAGTATTTACTTTTTAGATAGAGGCTTTAGCCGGAAAGCTGCCCAGGGTTCTCCAGTTATCTGAGTCAGTCACGATTCGTTCAGTTAATTCTTTGTAGAAGTAACAGTGCAGGCTAATTGGAAGGAACATGAAACTTAAGAAGTGTGTAACAGTTTGTTTTTGCATGAAACTTTGCAGAAGTAAAGGATGTTTTCTGCTTGTCATAAGTAAACGTCAGTTTTCGATATCAGAATGCACTGTCTCACCAACACAACTGGAAACGATCCTTTTACATTGACTCTCATGAATTCCGGATATTGTTGCGATCGATGTGTACCATCTTTTTAGTAAGCAGTAGTGTTCAAACACCCGCCGGCACACTCTGCCCCACGTGCATTCCCTCTGCATCTAGACTACAAAGCAGTCCCTTGGCCCCAGCAGCAGCTGGTCAAAGTTTTTTCACGTTGTCCGGTAAGCACGTATACCGAAGTCAAGATCAGTTATACCTGTTATGTTCTGTACGTGGTGATGAGGCCACTCAGACGGGTAGAAATCTTGACATTTCAAAATGATGAAATTCATAATAAAGGCGTTTACACATGTGCAGGATGTCCATCAAAATTTTATCAAACGCTAGATGGGTTTACGACAACCGGAAACAATTAAATTTCAATTAATTTCATGCAACAATATCCACAAAACTACTACTGTATGCGAATACATCGAAGATAAAAGTTTTATTTCCAGCCTTTCCGAATATGATTAGAGTCAGGTAATCAATCAATGGAGTGTTATGGCATTTCTAACGACTATGGCGTTTTCTATCAAGACTGGCATTCAACGGATAACTTTCAAATGACCCAGAAGTAAGCGTCACGTGAACTTGCCTATCCCACAGTCGAAGTGGTTGACCCCTCAGGGCGTATCCGTGTCAGCAACACGAATTGTGATTAGTAGTAGAGACGCGCTGCGGTGAGGACCAGCGCATCATAAGCATTGGTTTTCTATATGAACAACAGTCAATTTTATTCCCAACTATTCGTATCCTGAAGGCATCAAATGTTCTCATCGCAACGGCTTCATTTTCTTCATCAAGCATCTCATCGATGTTGTCTTAACTTTAGTAGCTGGAGACTGGTCCGGGCAAGTAACTGTTGTTCCTATTGCCGCCACTAGAACTTCAGAAGTTGAGCAACACTGCACTAGTCGGAACGAGGGGCAATTTCAGCTGGTTCCATTGCTGAGGTCCGGACGTCAGGAGCTCTGGACTAGTCCTGGCGACTGGTAGTTGTCTGTGGTGTCTGTTGTTATCTTCTAAAGTGTCGATCAGTGCTGCTTATGCCATGAAATAAGGGACGTCAGGAGCTCTGGACCAATCCTGGTGACTGGAAGTTGTCAGTGGTGTCTGTTGTTATCTTCTAAAGTGTTGATCAATGCTGTTTATGCATGAAATAAGGGACGTCAGGAGCTCTGGACCAGTCCTGGTGACTGGTAGTTGTCAGTGGTGTCTGTTGTTATCTTCTAAAGTGTCGATCAATGCTGCTTATGCCATGAAATAAGGGACGTCAGGAGCTCTGGACCAGTCCTGGTGACTGGTAGTTGTCAGTGGTGTCTGTTGTTATCTTCTAAAGTGTCGATCAATGCTGTTTATGCCATGAAATAAGGGACGGCAGGAGCTCTGGACCAGTCCTGGCGACTGGTAGTTGTCTGTGGTGTCTGTTGTTATCTTCTAAAGTGTCGGTCAGTGCTGCTTATGCCATGAAATAAGTACTAATAAAAACATCAAACGACAATAATCCCAGCTGCCGTGCTGGAAAAATATTCTACCAATTTTTTTCCCGTTTTCGGCTTCCTATTTTCTCAATCCACGAATTTCAAGAGTTTAGGGCAAATTTCGTTGACGTGTAATTATAATTGCATTTTAATGGTCTGAAGCAAAATTAGTTAGCACCAGATCGAGAAACTGCTCTTCAGTTCAGAGTTTGTCTTTATGCTGGTGGAGAATGAAACAACAAATCTCTTCATAAATCTCAGAATTGTAAAAACATTGATGACCACATTGGTGCCCACATTGGTGACCACATCGGTGACCACATTGGTGACCACTATCAGAACATACTCTGTGAAAAGACTGATTCGTTCATGAATAATCAATAATGAATTACTTGGATCACTGGACAGCAGTACAGTGTTATTCTGATGTCAAAAAAACATTTCATGGGAAACGATGCAAGCACAGGATGAATGAAATAAGAATGTTTCATTATTCTCTATGCGAAGTGTCTGTAACCTCTTCGAATTGTATGCAAGTACCAGCTTGGAAAAAAGTCACTATACATAATGGCATAACGGAAGGGTACCTGATCTCTTCAGCTAATAGTGATGATGTTTAAGGTCATAATAAAGAGGTTGAAAAATAAATCGTGAATGAGATTCAGAACTGTGAGTGTGTATGTGACACTGCAGTGAGGACCGCGAGAACAGTGGGGCCGAAGATCAAAGGACAGTAAAGTCCTGAGGACAATGGCGTTGAAGTTCAAAAAGACTAAGACTGTTTGTATATTTGTAATCTTTCAGTTTTAAATTTTTATATCATTCCAGAAGTCTATCATCCGCCCACTAATCATTTTGTCAGACGAACTACCTGCAGGCAAATCAACCTTTAGTTTCTTACAGTAACGCAACGCGTGCTTACAGGCATTATTCAGTGTATACTTTTCATTGCATACGAGGCCAGCTCGGGGTCACTAGCATTTCGCAAATTATGGTGGGATAGAGCGAGTACAGCTGCCCGTCGAAATAAGAGGCACGTTCATTTTGAACTAGCCAGAGCATCTCGAATGCACCTACAGATGATGCCCCTACAGCTGATGCACCTACAGCTGATGTACCTACAGCTGATGCACCTACAGCTGATGCACCTACAGCTGATGCACCTACATCTGATGCACCTACATCTGATGCACCTACAGCTGATGCACCTACAGCTGATGCACCTACAGCTGATGCACCAACAGATGATGCCCCCGTGACTGATGCTGAACGAAAGAAAATACAATATAGTAGTTTCTATGGTGATTGGTGAGTTGATGCTCGTAGTGATTCTGGCGACATGATCCTGACAGTCTCCTTTGTGCCTTTGGTCGGATATGATTATGGATCTAATCATTCAACATCAAATGTGTAAGCTTTCATTTCTGATTTAATAACTAAAATAGTGTGAATTATTCAGTGGCGTAAAGTCACTGTGTCCTCCTAATGCATTGAGAGAACTAATAATGTGAATTATTCAGCGGCGTAAGCCACTGTGTCCTCCTAATACATTGAGAGAACTAATAATGTGAATTATTCAGTGGCGTAAGCCACTGTGTCCTCCTAATGCATTGAGAGAACTTATAATGTGAATTATTCAGTGGCGGAAGCCGTAGAGGGGCAGCCCCCTTCCTTGTGTCCTCCGAATTCATAGAGAGAATTAATGAGGCAAGTTTAGGGCTTTTTCAATTATTATGGAAATCTACAATCTCCCTCCGACTTCAATTGGGTGAACTCTGACTACACGCCTAGTAATGCATTGCATTCAAGGTATGATTTAGTCAAAAACATTTCATAAATCCCAGTTGTATAGCCCCAGAAGCGGAAAACCAAATCGTTGAGCGAGTGAGCTACGAACTTCTTCATGTTTGTTGCGCTGCGTCTCAAGCACCATCAAACTGTAGAGGCATTAGCACTAATATTCACCTCACTACGTTACATAGAGCAGAGCTGAACCCAAAATTTGTGAGCAACGGTCACATCTTTTGATGTCAAGTAATTACGATGCAAAACTTCTAATTGCATGTCAACCCTAACTATTTTTTTACTGGTGGAAAATTTGGGCCCACTTTATATTTCGTCTCTAATATTTTGAAGAAAACACACATCACTCACGATACAAGTGTTGTCGCAAACCTTATACATTTATATACTTTGCGGCGGATTTCATTACGTGTATCTTATTATCTTATTACGCTAAGTAGAAGGAAGATATCTAATGTGCTACCAGATTTGACTCTTCTGAATCAGCAACCTGGCAGATTACTCATATTTGTATTATATTAAATTGTGTATCAAATGTACTTCAATAAACTTGATGATTAATAATAAAGTGTTATTACTACAATATTATTAGACGCAGTAAACGCCGGTGTGTTAATCTAGAGTGGGTTACTAAAGTAATTTATCTGGCCAACGGAAAAGTATAAGCAATATTTTTCATCGATGACACAGCGGACTCAAATTATCCAAATTGTTGATAAATAAATAAACAACTTAATGTACATACACAGTCGGTTGCGGTCAGTAGGAAGCTCCTTTTTCTGCTGCAGTAATTAACTCCGAAGCTGTTTTCCACACTTTTAAAGCGTATTAGTCAAAGCGATTCACGAGAATTGTTAGATCAACTTTTTATGATTTGAACAGAAAATCGTAGAAGTTGATAATGTACAGGACTTTGAAATAGTGATTAATAAACTGGAGAGTAAAACCGAAAAGCGTCAATTGGCCAACAGCGCCCTTTCCTAAGGTCCTGTCTCATTGTGCGCTAACTACTGAATCCCTCAAGCTAAGGTTCTAGTCACCCTACATAAGGTCCTGTCTCATTGTGTGCTAACTAGTGAATCCCTCAAGCTAAGGTTCTAGTCACCCTACCTAAGTTCCTGTTTCATTGTGTGCTCACTGGCGAATCCGTCAAGCTAAGGTTCTATTCACCCTATCTAAGGTTTCATTGTGTGCTCACTAGTGAATCCGCCAAGCTAAGGTTCTATTCACCCTATCTAAGGTTTCATTGTGTGCTCACTAGTGAATCCGTCAAGCTGAGGTTCTAATCCTTCCCTAATTTCCTGTCTCATTATGTGCTAACTAGTGAATCCCTCAAGCAAAGGTTCTAATCATCCTTTCCTAAGTTCCTGTTTCATTGTTTCTCAGTAGTGAATCCCTCAAGCTAAGGTTCTAATCCCCCTTTCCTAAGTTCCTGTCTCATTGTGTGCACTCTGGTGGATCCCTAAAACTAAGTTTCTAGTACTGAATAATAAATGTTATATAATTTAATTTGTTATGACTGGCTGAAGATTTGAAAATAAGGTCAATAATCTTTTTATATATTATTACAATTCGAAGGATTGTGCTGCGTTCTTATCACTATTCGTCGAGTAAATTAACATGGGGTTTGCTGTCAAAATCTCCTTGCATGTACGGATATCAAATACGGTCGGTAAGCAGATTAGCTCTACCTAAAATTAATTCCTGTACACCCGAGGTTGGAGCAGCCTATGAACTCGCCAATAATTGTACCTCTTTGTGGTGCAACAGGACCTATGCAATGACGTCTTCTGACATGACAAAGTACCAATTCGTACCAGTCACTTCAAATATAATGCATTATACACGGAAATATGGTTCATTGAGTGTACAAGAGACAATTTACTCCTCAAAATTATTACTTTATGAAGGCCATATTACACAAACTAACACTGCCTGTATTATTAACTGGGCTTAGATTCGTTTATTTACCACTTAGGCTCAGTAGGTCGGCTCACCTTAGTGTATCAATATATGTTACGATGCATTCCTACAGCATTATGCATTATGTGAAGCAAGATTCGGCAATACCATTATAGAGCAATTATATATTTGGCAGGAAAATTTATATGCAAACAATAAAAATAAACGACAATTTTCTGACGGCATAGTTTTTGAACAATATCGGTTCAATATACGTTTAAAATATCTGGTAAAGTGCTCTTGCATCGACTAAACAAATGCACTGCAAATTCCAAACAAGACAGTACACAGTCACATATTCACATTTGTATCATCACCGCACTCTTTACTCCGTCGCCGGCCTACTTACTAGGTATTCTATATACCAGGCTACATAACCTGCTCCAACTCTGTTGCTGGCCTACTTACTGCGTATATTGTAAGCTATGCTACAAACACTACTCTATTGTAGTCCACGTGGACCGTGTTCCAGTGTCAGCTACTGACAACTTGCCATGTTCACGTTCCGTCGCTCACAGACACAGCGCAATCCCGCTCTAGCCCCGTCCATGCTAGCCAACTTCTTTTCTTACTTTCCTGTGGTGATAGGCTTTCAGGCCGCGCCTTCGTGTTGGCATATCTCCTGGTTTGGGGAGTGGGAACGAAGACATAGTGGGATATATGATTTGTTGAGTGTAGCATAGGGCAGGACAAAGAAGGGGAACAGAGGGGTTATAGTCTTCGTCTGCTGCCCAAGTCTATGATCCATGCACTCTCATTCATGCTCTCCGACCACTCAATTCTCTCACCTCCCCAGTCAGACTCTCATACAGTGTGGGGTGGGATACCTTATGGTACCTCTGCAGGATTGCTGGTTGGACATCAAGCACCCTATTCCTCACCCTTTTGGTCCATGCCATCTCCATGAACACTTTTGCTGCCTCCGTCACACATTATTTCTTCTTATTCCCTAGTCCCAGGAGAAAGCCCATTCCGTGGTCCTCCTCTTCCATGTGAGACAGTAATACAGCGCCGGCGAACAGTGAATATGAACAAAACGGACACGTCGGTGCAACGCTCACCGGGACACGTCGGTGCAGCGCTCACCGGGACACGTCGATGCAACAGTTTCATCGTCGCGTACGCAGATTCATGTACCCATTATGGTAAAAACTTTAAACGGACATAGGCAACGAATCCAACCGTCGTTCAGACTCTAATTCTTTCCTCATGTGAGGTCATCCCAACGCGCGTCGTGTTGGTGCGATAAAGTATGGTCTGTTGAACGTGAACACAAAACAAGGAACACTGCTTCGGCGTCCACGGAATCAGAGTTAAACGACACGACCTGCCTGGACACGACGAGCAATGTATTAACTGTCACCCAACCTACAGGCTAGGCAACAGCAGCAACGCATGACGATCCAAGACATTCACTAACATGTACGATGCTGTACACATTAATATTTACACAGACAAACTTAGATATGTATGCAAGGCTTATACAACCACGCACACGGTGATGCTTGACTTTCGTGAACGGGCGCAAGGTTTACACTCACTCGCACACCGTGATTATGATTACGTCACAAACCAAATGATGTAAGCATGGGTCTTACAAAGCACAACTATATTATAATTCATACAATAATCGTGGAGTTACTTTGTTCCATTTGTCTTCCAATATACATTTTTTCAGCTATCAGTGTTGGCGAGTCCGTACAAACTAAACTCGCTAGGAGTGTGGACGAACTTCTTCTGTTCGGAGCTTCGAAGTAAGAGTAGAAGCTTCCTGCAGCTCGCATGAGTACACATTAGGTGAACATTTATTTTTTCACAATTGCGTTGACTTCAGAGAGCGCTGCCTTATCGGCCATCGACAAACTTGATATACCTCATTCGTTGATATTCACACAAATAAAATATTAGTTACCGGTTCCAAAATATGGGCAAGGCAAAAGTCAGTTCAGTTGTTTCTTCGGAGTATTTGTGAATCAGAATTCAGTTTCTTCAATTGTTTTTCATAGGTACCACTATTACCGGAATACAGTAGGAATTTTCCTGATACAAGTTGTAGCTGGTCTGTATTATTTTGCCAGTTGAAGCGAATTGTAAAAAATGATATGTACCTCCAGACATAGCGAACTATGTGTGAAATTTTAAATGTAGTATTTTACCATAACGTTTCATTTTTGTTGAAGCCCTGCTTCGCATCAGAAGTCGACAAGTTCTGACCAAAGTACGAGAGTTGATAGGCTCGCTGGTCACGCACTTCCGTAATCCAACACACGTGGGGGTGCAGAAATTAGACGAAATATCACAGTAACTGAAGATTGGTGAGTATAACTTCGCTTGAACGTTTAAGCAATACGCCTGACAACATGATTTTCAATGGATAAAAAAGATGAACCGTCTCTGAGAAATACGAGTATGCAATGAATGTAAAGAGAAATTTTCTTTGATAAGTATCCTCCTAGCGACGCTACGTAAGAAAAAGCGTAACCAATACTAGTTGCCATCAACATCAATATTTCAGTGATACAGCCTAATTCAAGCATATGTCTATCAACATTTCCAAATAATAGACGTCAGTATCAGTGGACGGCCGGATCGTGCCGTCAGGATCAGTAGCCGGCCGGATCGTGCTGCCGGGATCAGTGGCCGGCCGGATCGTGCTGTTAAGGATCAGTGGCGCACGCAGGAATTTGTGAACAGGGCAAATATCACCCAAAGGAGCGGGCCCTTTCTAACGAGAACGTGCACTCACGCAAAATTTATCCGCTTTGTAATTAGTTCAGTGAATCGGTGCCTCCCCCTCCACTCGATGCGCCACGCTGAGATAACAAATTGGATCAACACAGCAGAGGCAAACTTCTTGATAGTATTTTCGTGTACTGCCTCCACACAGTGAATGTGATCAGCACTGTTATACTGAACCATTATTAGAGGTTTCAGCTCTAATCATATAAAAATCTAGATGTAAGAATCGGTGGATTAGAAATTCTCATAACATACATGATAGGGTTAATTGGAACAGATCAACTTAATACATGAAAAACTTTCACTATGTCTTCACAGTATAAAATTTCTAGATGGAGGCCTCAACCTGCAAGCTAGCCAGGGTCCTACAATTATCTGAATCAGTCACGATTAGTTCAGTTCCTGCCAGGTAGAAGTAACAGTGCAGGCTAATTGAATGAAACATGACACTTCAGGATTTATAACAGTTTATCTTGCGTGAAACTTTGCAGCAGTAAGGTATGTTTCCTGCTTGTAGTGAGTACACGTCAATTTGTGATATCAGAAAACGCTGTCTCATCAACGCAACTTATGACGATCATTTTACGTTGGGTCTCATGAAGATCGGATATCAGTGCGTTTGATGAGTACCATCTTTTCAGTCAGCAGTAGTGTTTATACACCTACGGCACACTCTGTCCCACGTGCATCTCCTCTGTATCTAGACTACAAAACAGTACCTTGGCTCCACAGTAGCTGGTCTAAGATTTTCACGTTAGC
>SDVV010033481.1:0-11293 GCA_016164225.1 Gammarus roeselii
CATACGTACACAGTCCCAATACACGTACATACATACATACATACACAGTTGATGACCAAGGCGAGCGATGTTAGACCTAATGACTTTAGCAAAAAAAAACTGTAATCGCATTATAATAGCTAGCTGCATGCCGAGAATGGAGTCAGTGTTACGTGGAGAAGAAGCGGAGACGGACGTTTCGTTTTTGAATAAATAAAATGAATGTTCACTTCTCAAAAATTTGTTTACGAGTGTTGGATGAAAACATCTCCGAAGATGATTTTGATTGGTTCGAAGATATATTAACTACTGATGGAGATGTCAATTTTTTACAAATGCGTAAAACAGGAATCATAAGA
Organism: Gammarus roeselii; assembly: GCA_016164225.1. NCBI lineage: Eukaryota > Metazoa > Arthropoda > Malacostraca > Amphipoda > Gammaridae > Gammarus > Gammarus roeselii. The sequence goes on from SDVV010033481.1 coordinate 339, forward strand.
GTGGGAACTATTATTCATGTATGGATAAAGAATTAAGGAAGCAGGATTTTGATAATTGATTTCGATACATTTCAGTCGTATGCAACAGAGTTCAAAGAAAATAATAATATAAATCTTGAAATTTATATGATCCAAGCAAACATCCTTCACAATTGTAATAAAGCCGAGGTGGTGGAGAACAAATTTTACCTAAGAACATAAGAGAATCTGGTGCGTATTGAACAATTTCTTTCGGATATAGATCGGAATTGAATTGAATTGGAGAAAATTCGAATAATTAAAGTTCCCATAGGAGAAGAAATACATTTATGGACTCACGGGGCTGGAACAGTTATCGGTATTCGTCTCAAAGCTATGATGGAGTATTAGAAGGATTTCAAGAGGAAACTAAAACATAGTGATGATGGGTATGGTTGGATGTACGAACCGTGCTGTTACAAATCAAAACAACAAGGTAGAGAGTATTGATATATTCAGCAAGATCTGTAATTAATACTAAGAAAACAGTCACATACCATGTAAATCTTTAACCAAATGTTTATATTGTCCGAAAATTCAAAGGTTAAGCAGTGAATTGCAAAAATCGTGTCAGTCGGAGGTAACATCGAATTGTCGAACACGGTAGAAGAATATGTTTCAATGTGTGAAACGATACCCATAAACCTATTTCGCGGTGAATGATCTAGATGTGTTACAGATTGGTAGGATGTAAATCAGAGTCCGATCAGATCTTGCTCAGTCAAGTTTGTGATACTGTTGTGGAAGGATGGGGTATAGCTTGGGACATCGTTTATTCGAAAGTAATGGGGTAACGGGGGTCTGTAATCTGTGCAAAAAAAAATGAATAAACATAAATCCACGAATAATGTGCGGCGACATCTAAACGAAGTCTTCGTCATGCATATGAAAATCATTGGAAAGAAAAGGTAGATCAGATCTGCAAGTTGTCAACGAATGTAGTGTCAGGAGAAACTGAAGTAAATGTGGTAGACCTAGTACGAGACGAAGAGTTCGTGTGTGTGGAACAGAATACAAATATGAAACTCTTGTAACATTCAAACCATCTAAGATTGAAAATCTGGCCTCTCTGCTAACTAATATGGGTCGAGAGTGACCACGAAGTAGCAAGAATTAAGTGTAAGTTATGTAAAGAACCGTGTGGAGGGGTTCATATGTATAGATCAATGACTGGATAGTTGTATGATGGACCGCGAAACGCATTTTTTTGGGGGTGCGGTAGAGGACCCCCCACGGCAAAAAGTGGGATGCGCTCCTGAATACCGGGTCCATAAACGCAATTTTTTGGGGGTGCAGTAGAGGACCCCCCTCGGCAGAAAGTTGGATGCGCTCCTAGATACAGAAGAAGAGTTTACCGGAACGAAACGGCCCAAAAATATACCGGAGCGAAACAGCCCAAAAAATATACCGGAGCGAAATAGCCCATAATATATACCGGATTGAAACGGCCCAAAAGTATAGGTACTCCGAGACGGCCCAAAAATATAGGTACTCCGAGACGGCCCAAAAATATACGTACTACGAGACAGCCCAAAAATATAGGTACTCCGAGACGGCCCAAAAATATAGGTACTACGAGACGGCCCAAAAAATAAGTATTACACATATGCTCTTGTGAAAGAATTAGATGTGTCTTTATTAGTGACTCCATATATGCTTTGTGAAGGAATCAGACTGGCGATCATTAGGGAATACATATATGCTCTTGTGAAGGAATTAGATGGGTCTCAATTAGGGACTCCATATATGCTTTGTGAAGGAATTAGAATAGCGATAATTAGGGAATACATATATGCTTTGTGAAGAAATTAGATGGGTCTTAATTAGGGATTACATATATGCTCTGTGAAGGAATTAGATATAGGATGACTAGATCTTTGAACCTTTTATCGAATGTATTTGTTAGGATGTATGTTATTTGTAAATGTGTCCGACTAAGTCGCTGCATATCTCGGACATTGTAGTTATATGTTTCTTAGTTATATTCTGGTCAAGTGAGTTACTGATGGTACATAGACACTGCCCGTGACGAGTTGGGAAGAGGGGAGGGGTTGACCGGAGTCAGGCGGTGTCCAAACCGCAAATGACAATTAGCTTGATGATCTTTATATGTTAACTGTCACACAAAGATCTTATCCCGAGATATATGGTCCTCTTGGAGAATTGTTTTTTTAAGACATCTTTCAGTTTCCTTTCGGAATTTTATTGCTTTTATTTACGATTGCTTACGTACGGATTATATAGATATGTAGGTTATTAGGTCTTATCAACGGTATATATGATTGCATTGGAATATTTCGCACGGTATGATATATATTACTATGTTTGTTATTGATTGATTCATTTGAATAGAATTTTTTTACTGCTCAAACCTGAATTGTAAGGATATTCGATTTAGTTATGCAAGAAATAGGGGTTTATATTATTAGAGCATAGCTAGTTGTGTTTGATTTGACTAATTTTCGGAGGTTGTTTGGTGGAGTTTTTTAGCGGTGAGATGCTTGATGCCAGCTTGATGTTGAATATAAGCTATAATCATTTACAGGTTACAACATGTTCATGTTGACGTGCTGTCATATTTTTTTTCACGCGAAAATGTTCTCGGGTGGTCGTATTTCTGTGGATTATCGATACGACCGCAATCCTAATTATCTTTGTATGTGTTTTACGGTATTATTTCACATGCGTATTTACTGTTTTGCTACCCTTAGCTGCTGGTCTGAGGCCTCGGACATGCAAGCATCATACTGTAACACGTTGGTTGCAAGTAAATGATCTCACTCGGGAATTCGTTGGTCATTTCGCTTCTTCATTAGTCCCAGCAGTCATTTATTTGTTTCATCGTATGAATGATTTTTTGTTGGGGTTCTTGGAGAAGTCCATGTATTCAGACAGAGACTATTACCGCATTTTTTCCGTGTCAATATCGGGGTTAACCTTTAAACTAGAGACTCATGTCAGGCTCATTATTGATTATATCCAGGATGTGACTTAGCTTGCTCGATGTTGTTCAGCGACGATGGGTGAATCAGATGCAAGATATGTCTGAAGTAATATACGTGACTGAATGTTTCCTTTGAAATTTGTTATTTATCAGTGGTAGTTTGCTGAAAAAAAGACCTAGTAAAGCATTGTAGACTTCATTGTCATGGTACATTAGGCTTGGAGTTTTTTTTTGTTCTACTAGAGACATAGCATCAGATAGGTCTAGAAATTTGTTATAGATTTGTATGGTATCGTAGTAAAACATAGCGTTATTCTCATGATCTCAGAGTTAAATGTCAGATATTTTGGAGGAATGAATGTTTAAGAGGTGCAAGTCCATTATGAATCTCTAAGGAATTTTCGTTATTGATCCCTTGCGAATGTATGCTTTAACATTTAGAAGACGATTCACCGGATGGAGGGGTCTAGAGCATTTGTGGTTTGGCTACCCTTCACCTAATGATATTTATTTATATACGATAGCTTAGGGAGCTGTGTACAACTTCAATTAGCCTAATATCTATCACATTTTCAACGTGGGGCGAGAGGCGTTTTAGTGCATTTTCAATGCTAGTTCAATCGAGTTAATAGATATATTATTTTTATTGATAATAGATTTTGACATAATTATATATACATATATATACATGGGATATCATTTTACGAAATCATAACCTTTTCACACCAAAAATTCGATGTGAGCATCGTCGCGAAACAAAAATAATGAATCCGACCTCGCTCTCTTGTGTTATCTTGATCCTTGGTACCAGTGACAGTCTGTGGGCTCTTTATCAGTGACGAATATTTATTCCTCACCTGAAGCTGTCAACTCGTCATATCGGTGTAGGATTTATCATCTGGGTGTGGTTTTTTCCTCTAATCTATTGATGTTCAAGACTAACGCCCTTAGTACACATTTTAGATAAACGTCGACCTTTGGGAGAAGTGTATGCAACACTTGCAATCCTATCCTTGTAACCAAAACTTTGAATTTAGTCTTCAGCGAGCTTTTCATGGACGCCAATTTTTTAATTACTGTTACATGTTCATGACATCGAATCGTTTCAGGTTTCTTCTTGCTATTGCCCACATATCCATTAATTATATTCCCGCAGATTTCCGAAATATACATAATTCTCGTAGCACTCAAACGTTTGAGACATGATTCTCTCTCCTCGTGTTTCATTTCCAATAATTTTGATCAAAATCAGATATACATTTGATTTTATTATGCAATTTTTCACTTTTTATACTTGTTACCCTTTCATTACCCCATTTAATATTTCGGTTTCCCTCAACGTTTGTAGATTTTTCTTCACATGACATATCCTCGATATCACTGTCACTGATATCCATTCCGCTGAAAGTATCCCACATTTTCCCCTTATTTTAATTATTTTCAGTATCGGCTAAGGTTTGGGTATACTCCCCCCATTTCACCCAATCTTTATACATTCCACGTTTGGTTGATACCGGCATCGCACTTTCTTTACTACCTGCACCCTGTTGATCGTCGTCTATAACATTAGATTGGAAACCCAAGTCCGGTTTATTATGTTCTATCAATGCGCCCATTGCATCCTTAGAGCTTATATTTCCTCGTTCATTTTTTGAGATTATCATATTCGAGATAATGTTGTCCTGTGAGATGGCGTCAAAACCCGAATGTGGAGCTTGATTAGCTTAATTTTATCTCCGCATGGCAAATAACACATACCCCCGTGATCTCCTTTTTGGTAAAATACTTCCATATCGTACTGGGCGACATCTTTCTTCCCTGAAAGCGGACCGCTATCTGAACGAGTACAGATATGAGTCCATTTTTATATATACTTTGTTTACATGCATATATACAGGGTCGTTAGCGTCAGTGTCGACACCAGGTGGGTATTTTCATACATTTTATGCAAAAGGGTTACCATACACTGCCGGATGCATTAATACCTTCCCAACCTAACCTAACCCCTAGAAAAACATCTCTTGCTGTTGATACAAGATATTTCATGTGCATCAGCTTCATACTACGTTATGTTAAAAGAAGTAATCATCCCTACCTAATCTAACTTATGTACGGTATTCAGTCATTGCTTTAAATAATGCATAATACATTTCTCCACTTGTCTCTACATTTTGATCTATCCTTTGCAGTTTTGACACCTAATTATTTCTACTTCGCAATCAATCTCGACTCATATATATTACCAGAGAGGTCAGATTTTCTCAATCTTAGATTTATTGTATGTTACAAATAATCATATTTGTTTCCATCATACAAACGGGCTCTTCATCTCGTACTAGGTCTAACACATTTTTCTTCAATATCTCCTGACACTTCATCCTTCAACGACTTGCACAGTCGATCTGCCTTTTTTCTTTCCAATAATTTTTTCAAACTTTCACGATGACAGCGTTTCAAATGTCTCCACACGTTACTCGTCGATTTATGTTTTCTCAATTTTACTTTTTTCTGTCATAGTTTACAGACCCCCATCACCCCAACTCTTTCGAACAATCGAGGACTCAAGCTATAACCCGTCCTTCCACAACAGAATCCCAATATTGACTGAATATTTTTCTCATCGGACTCTGATTTATATCTCACCATTCTGTCACACATATACAGCATTTACTCCGAGATAGGTTTATGGGTAGCGTTGCAGCCCTTGAAATATATTCTCCTACCGAATTCAACATTTTCATTGTTTCCTTCGACCAACGCAATGTATGCAATTTGATCGCTTAACCTTTGAGTTGTAGGATATTATAAACAATTGATTTAGGATTTACATACTTTTATTAGTATCATCTACAGATCTTGCTGACATCATCAATGACTTCTAACTCGTTTTTTTCGATTACACCATGGCTCTTACAGCCACCCATATCCATCATCACGATGTTTAAGTTCCCTCTCAAAATCTATCATATAATCCACCATATCTTTGTTGCGAACACCGAAGGCTGTTTCGTGCCTTTGAGTTCACAAATGTAGTTCTTCTTCTTCTTGAGCTTTAATTATTCGATTCTTCTCAAATTCAATGTCACACTGTTTTCCATCAATGAGGAATTCTTTCATACGTTCCAGGTTTTCTTTGGTTCTTAGGAAAAGACCGTTGCCCCCCCTCCAGACAACTCTAAATATCACTCCAACATACATGTTATTTATTTCGTAGTCACTCTCGAGTCATGTACGCTTCCAGAGAAACCCCCATTTTCAAACTTGGATGGATTGAATGCTACAAGTATTTCAAATTTGTATTCAGTTTCATACAAACGGACACATAGTCTCACATCATGTTTTTTTTCTTAATTTACTTTAATACCATACGGGACGATGCAATTGATAAAAAATAATAAACCGGACTTGGGTTTCCAATCTAATGTTATAGACGACGATCAACAGGACGCAGGTAGTAGAGAAAGTGCGATGCCGGTATCAACCAAACGTGGAATGTATAAAGATTGGGAGAAATGGGGGGAGTATACCCAAACCTTAGCCGATACTGAAAATAATGAAAATAAGGGGAAAACGTGGGATACTTTCAGTGGAATGGATATCAGTGACAGTGATATTGAGGATATGTCATGTGAAGAAAAATCTACAAACTTTGAGGGAAACCGAAATATTAAATGGGGTAATGAAAGGTTGACAAGTATAAGAAGTGAAATATTGCATGATAAAATCAAATGTATATCTAATTTTGTTTCAAAATCATTGGGAATGAAACACGAGGGGAGCGAACTATGTCTCAAACGTTTGAATGCTAGGAGAATTATGTATATTTTGGAAATCTGCCGGAATATAATTATTGATAATCAGGGCAATAGCAAGAAGAAACCTGAAACGATTCGATTTCATAAACATGTAACAGTAATTAAAAAATTAGCGTCCATGAAAAGCTCGCTGAAGACTAAATACAAAGTTTTGCTTAAAAGGTTAGGATTGCAAGTGTTGCATACACTTCTCGCAAAGGTCGACGTTTATCTAAAATGTGTACTAAGGGCGTTAGTCTAGAACATCAATAGATTAGAGGAAAAAACCACACCCAGATGATAAATCCTACACCGATATGACGAGTTGACAGCTTCAGGTGAGGAATAAATATTCGTTATTGATAAAGATTCCACAGACTGTCACTGGTACCAAGGATCAAGATAACACAGGAGAGCGAGGTCGGATTCATTATTTGTGTTTCGCGAAGATGCTCATATCGAATTTTTGGTGTGAAAAGGTTACGATTTCGTAAAATGATATCCCATGTATATATATGAATATATAATTATGTCAAAATCTATTATCAATAAAAATAATATATCTAATAAATCTTTGTTTGCATTATCCTAAATTTACCTCGATTGAACTAGCATTTAAAATGCACTAAAACGCCTCCTGCCTTACGTTGAAAATGTAATAGATATAAAACTAATTGAAGTTGCACACAGCTCCCTAAGCTATCGTAGATAAATAAATCTCATTAGGTGAAGGGTAGCCAAACCATAAATGCTCTAGGACCCCTCCATCCAGTAAATCGTCTTCTAAATGTTAAAGTATACATTTGCTAGGGATCAGTAACGAAAATTCCTTAGAGATGCATAATGTACTTGCACCTCTTAAACATTAATTCCTCCAAAATATCTGACATTTAACTCTGAGTTCATGAGAATAACGCTATGTTTTACTACGATACCCTTCAAATCTATAATAAATTTCTAGACCTATCTGATGCTATGTCTCTAGCAGAACAAAAAAAAAATGCAAGCCCAATGTACCATGACAATGAAGTCTACAATGCTTTACTAGGTCACTTCTCAGCAAACTACCACTGATATATAACAAATTTCAAAGGAAACCCTCAGTCACGTATAATACTTCAGACAAATCTTGCATCTGATTCACTCATCGTCTCTGAACAACATCAAGCAAGCTAAGTCACATCCTGGATATAACCAATAATGAGCCTGACATGAGTCTCCAGTTTAAAGGTGAACCCCGATATTGACACGGAAAAAATGCGGTAATCGTCTCTGTCTGAATACATGGACTTCTCCAAGAACCCCAACAAAAAATCATTTGTACGATGAAACAAAAAAATGACTGCTGGGACTAATGATGAAGCGAAACGACCAACGAATACCTGAGTGAGATCATTTGCTTGCAATCAACGTATTACAGTATGATGCTTGCATGTCCGAGGCCTCAGACCAGCAGCTAAGGGTAGCAAAAAAGTAAATACTCATGTGAAATAATAGCGTAAAACAAATACGAAGATAATTAGGTGTGCGGTCGTATCGATAATCCACAGAAATACTACCACCCGAGAACACTTTGGCGTGAAAAAAAAAATATAAAGCACGACAACATGAACATGTTGTAACCTGTAAATGATTATAGCCTATATTCAACATCAAGCTGGCATCAAGCATCTCACCGCTAAAAAACTCCACCAAACAACCTCCGGAAATTAGTCAAATAAAGCACAACTAGCTATGCTCTCCTAATATAAACCCATATTCCTTGCATAACTAAATCGAATATCCTAACAATCCAGGTTTGAGCAGTAAAAATTTATATTCAAAGGAATCAATCAATAACAAACATAGTAAAATAAATCATACCGTGCGAAATATTCCAATGCAATCATATATACCGTTGACAACACCTAATAACCCACATCTATATAATCCGTACGTAAGCAATCGTAAATGAAAGCAATAAAATTCCGAAAGGAAACTGAAATATATCGTAAGAAAAAACAATTCTCCATGAGGACCATATATCTCGAGATAAGATCTTTGTGTGACAGTTGACGTATAAAGATCATCAAGCTAATTGTCATTTGCAGTTTGGACACCGCCTGACTCCGGTCAACCCCTCCCCTCTTCCCCACCCGTTACGGGCAGTCTCTATGTACCATCAGTAACTCACTTGACCAGAATATAACTAAAAAAACATATAACTACAATGTCCAATATATACAGCGACTAAGTCAGACACTCCAACAAATAATATACATCCTAACAAATACATCGGCCGACTCACAAAAAACTTGCGTTCATGGTATCTCTATGTACCATCAGTAACTAGCTTGACCTCAAGATCAATTTGTCTTAATATAAAACTACAATGTCCGAGATATACAGCGACTAAGTCGGACACATTAACAAATAACATACATCCTAACAAATACATTCGATAAAAGGTTCAAAGATCTAGTCATCCTATATCTAATTAATTCACAAAGCATATATGTATTCCCTAATTATCGCCATTCTAATTCATTCACAAAGCATATATGGAGTCCCTAATTAAGACCCATCTAATTCCTTCACAGAAGCATATATGTATTCCCTAAATATCGCCGATCTGATTCCTTCACAAAGCATATATGGAGTCACTAATTAAGACCCATCTAATTCCTTCACAAAAGCATATTTGCAGTACGTATTTTTTGGGCCGTCTCGTAGTACCTATATTTTTGGGCCGTCTCGAAGTACCTATAATTTTGGGCCGTTTCGGAGTACCTATATTTTTGGGCTGTCTCGTAGTACCTATATTTTTGGGCCGTCTCGGAGTACCCATATTTTTGGGCCGTCTCGGAGTACCTATATTTTTGGGCCGTTTCGCTCCGGTATATATTTTGGGCCGTTTCGCTCCGGTATATTTTTGGGCCGTTTCGCTCCGGTATACTCTACTTACAGGGTCCCTAAACCCATTTTTTTTTATTCGGCCAATGTAATAGTTAGGAAGTATGTTATTTCTTAGTGTCACCGACTCAGTCGCTGTAGTATGTCTCGGGAATTGTACTTGTAGGTTAAGACAATTGCTCTCGTGGTCAAATTAATTACTGTAGCTTCAGGGAGAACACCCAGGATAGAGGAGAAGGAAATGGGAGGGGTCTGGCGCAACAGGAAAGACGACAACGTAATTTTTTGATTCGGCCAATGTAATTGTTAGGAAGTATGGTATTTATTAGTGTAACCGACTTAGTCGCTGTATATCTCGGACATTCTACTTGTAGGTTAAGGCAAATACTCATGTGGTTGAGTGAATTACTCTAGGCACATAGACCACCCGGGAGGAGGAGTTCAGAGTGGGTGGTCCCAAATATATGTATGACAATTAGCGATTTCATCTCTATATGTGGCCATTAAGAGTTTTAACGGTTTGTTATAAGCAGAGTATTTTTTGTGTTGGGATTTTTAAATCGTTTGATCGCAAGAAAATGATGGTACGTATTAGGACGGTTGTTAGTGTAGGATACATTTTAATAGTTTTTTATAAATCGTATTATATAGTTCCACAGACATTCCTGTTATTTCAATGGTTATTACCCATACATTTTGCTATGTATGACTTATTTTAATAGAAACTTTAACTGCTTAACCTGATTTTTTAGGATATGCGTTATCGATGTTGTTATGCAAGAAATTGGTGGCCTAATACATATTACCATGGCTTGTTAGTGTAGGATACATTTGAATAGAAGCTTTTATAACGATTCTTTTTAGTTTTCAATGGTTATTTCCCATTCAATATGTTATGTATTCGATGTTATTGCCGTAGGATATAGAAGATTATGACATTTTTCTCGTTATTAGTGACTGCCGTGATATGTACGTGGCCATTTCAAGCTATAATCTATATTTATTATTATATCTTCTTGTATGCATATATTTTCAGAGATTCATCAAGATACAACATTAAGGAACAAATAGCTGCAGATACGATCACGTATTTTCAGATGTATGTTTTTTTTTAGACAATGAAACAAGATTTATTTATACGTATTTATTTAGGGTTAAAGATACATTGCTTTCTATTGGAACATTTTCATGATATTAGGAACAATTTTTCCTTATGATAACTCCCTATTAGGTCTGAGGTTACAGTGATATTCGTTCACGCATGTTCGACACGTTTTATAGGTGGACAATCAAACTTGTTCAATTAT
>SDVV010033482.1:0-11293 GCA_016164225.1 Gammarus roeselii
TATATGATTTTCTAGCAGGAATATGGTTTATCCACAATTTGTTGAGAACATCTTTCAGGTGAACACCTTATAAATGCGCAACTTTTTGGTTACGTAAACTATATCATTTAAATTTACTGTAGACCAATCCCGCCTTTGAATTGGTAGCAGTACAATAGTGCAACAATATTTGTCCTAATCTCTGTTCTACACCACCTGACACTTTGCGAAATTCATTCTTTATTTCATAAATGCTTTGTTTAGCCTGTCCGTTAGAACTGGCGGTCAGCGGGTAAACAGACATGCTCTATTCCTCTCTGTGCTATGTATTTGTCTATTAATTACGTGTTAGAAAACATAGAAGATGCAAGAGGATTGTTGCGAATTTATTTGCAGAACGCTCGTCTCTAAATCCTATTAGAGGAAGTCTAGAAAAAGTGATAAATACTTCGTAGGAACTTTTCCAAAAGATTTAATTTAACATTTGGCATATCTTCCGTCAGTGCAATTTTCAAGTATTTCATTTTGCAGGTGTTCGCTGATGTTCCCAACACAATTTGCTATGTGGATAATGTATTAGTGTTTACTATGACACATGACGAACATCTAGACGTGTTAGTCAAGGTATTCACAGTCGTAGAAACCACCGATGTTTGAACTAAATAATTCTGAACACCAACATTTCACAAACAGTATGGAATACTTGGGGCACGTGATATCCAAAGAGGGGACGCCACCAAATTCCGAAAATTCCCCTCAAATAATAACGAAGTTCTGAGTGTTCATGGATTATGTACATTTCACTGTAAATTCATACCAAATTTCAGACGTGCATTTGAGCTATTATACGCCTCACTCTTAAAAAAAACATTAATTTGTCACCAAGCTTGCTCTGAAACGGACAAAAAATCTTTTACAGATAATTCGATATTGAAATTATATGACCCAAATCTGGAAACTGCCTTGAGACTGACACCAGCAACGGAGGTATTCAGAGGTCATACTACAGAAACAAAATCTATTCCTTTCATGTATGTCCAATTCACGTCCTTAACGCTGATTTCAGTCCAAATTGGTGATGCCACAATAGACAACAAAGCACTTGAAGTAATGTTTGTGATAGAAAGGTTCATGGAAAACATACGGGGCACTACAATTATGATTACCTAACGCTGGTTCGACAGATGGCACAGAGCCATACGAGCTTGTATTGCTAGTGAAACAATTTAAAGTCGTATTAAGTGTCGCCCAAAAAAAGTAAAGAGATCGCAAAGGTTCCATCACTATCCCAAGTTCGGCACAACGTCATGCATGGGTTCCCTCTCCCTCCCCTCCTCCGCCGTATATCAGGGCATAAAACAATTTCAACAACGATGGAACCACCATCATTTTTTCCAATAATTGCAGTAGGTATGGTCACAGAGTAGTAATCCCTGAATCTAGACGACCTAGCGTATTGGAACAATTTTACATCAATCTTCCGATTTAACGGGCATGAAAAGTAGTGCCCGCTCATTAGTTTAGAGTCCATGGACAGACGGAAAAATAAATTACTTCAAAACCAACTTCAAAAAGTGACCGGCCAAGACCAATAAATTAATAGCAAAGATCACACATCGACCAGTGTTTATTTTGAAATTGTAAGTTGTTCTGGTGATAGTATTTACTTTATATCGCTACATCGAGACGGAACAAGTCCAAAAGTCAGTTCTGACACTTATTCTTCCGCAATGGCCTTCTGTCATCCATAGCTCATCCACGTCCGATATGCTTCAAAATTACTTAAACCGCCCAGTTGAAAAGGACAAGCGGAACGAAGCATCAGTGAGATGGAGAATAAACTTCGAAAAGTGTCAGGTAGTGTATAACAGAGATTACTACCTATATTGTTGCACTGTCGTAATGCCACAAATTCAGAGGCTGGAACTGCTCTGCAGTATCTTCCAATGGCAAAGCGTATGTAACCGAAAATAGCCCAATAATCCAAGGTATGCGTCTAGAAAATGTTCTAAAAAACTGCTAATACAACCATATCCAGCTAGAGGATCATGCATATACATTGAATAGAGGAGAAGGGTACAAGGAATGTTTGAAATAGAGTTTCCTGATTGAGTCGGTAATGCACGAAATAATGAAATGCGTGAATGCAAGTGGCAATGACTCAGTGAATGAACATGATGAATTCGTTCCTTGATTAAACCCAAAACATAACCACTAAAAAAACACAAGCCATCGTCCTGTCGACAGATATGTTGCTGGACGACTCATACATAGCGTGGGAAGTATGCGAAGAGCAAAATTGTCATTTTGGTAAATAATTATCTATAATCCATAAACAGTTGTCACGGTAAATTCTCTCTTAAAGAATGTGGCATGTCCATGTATTGGATAATTTGACTTTTACTGTACGCTCTATATTCATCTAAATAATAGAAGCTAAAAAACACGACATGAAGTAAAAACATGTGGTAAAGATAAAGCCACAAAAATGTCTATCGCTTATGACGCGTTCTCAAGCCTGATGAAGATGTTCAGAAACGGAGTCAACGGGACCGAGACACAAAGTCAACGGGTCCTGCCGACTAGTGTTTAGCAGTTTAGGCGTGTCAGCCACGCTGCCCCCATGTTGAGAAAAAAAAAGAGCTTCATGTAGAGATATGTGATTTTTAATACGTACGTAATTGTGTACATGGAGATCCTCGATATTGTAGTGATTGAAGCCTTCGAAGCAGTCTAAGTCCTACACTCCTCCAACTTCCAACTGTCCTGTTTTATTCCTGTAAAAAATATATATTATAAGTGTTCCTTAGTTCAAATCTTCCACTTTTATTCCAATTCTAATAACGGTTCTACGTTTAAGTAAGAAATAAGAATTATAAACATAATTAGTAGGTATATGAACAAATTAACCATAACCCCATAATCAAGTGATATACAAATGGCAAAAGCCAGGGAACGATAGAGCAATAAGTCTTGCATCTGTGGTTGGCAAAACCTTGGAAAGATTGATAAAAAACAGGGATACCATGTCACTTCGAGAGAAACCACCTGATTCAGGAACCCCAAGTCGGCTTCAGAAGAAACTTGGCTTTCTGACAAGTCACCGAGATATACAACGAAACCAAAGCTGTCAATCTAATTTATCTTGACTTTCGAAAAACGTTTATCAATCTCTCCCCATAACGCTTCCTGAAAGAAGTGGAGGCTTATGACGTTAGTGGAAACGTGACAAGGCGGCTCCGAAATTGGCTCACGGGCCACAAACAACAGGTCTGTGTCGGCAAGGAAAAGTCAGTGAGCGCCGGTAACATTTGGACTACCACAAGGCAGTGTTCTTGGGCCCCTCCTCTTTATAGCGTATATAAATGACTTATTTGGCTTTTATTGAGCGTAAATTCTATCAGAAAATAGACCAATTATGCAATTAGTGGAGTTTTCAATCAAGGATGGAAACGCCCAACTCATATGGAAAAAAAACAGAGGGATTAAAATTGATTTTTTGTTGTTTGTAGCAGGTTATTAAAAAATTCGACGAAACAAACGCTGCTCTCTTGCTGAGTTTGTTTTCTACGAAACAATCAGCATGAGAGCATAACTATCCAAAGTGATCATAACACACTTGTGGACTGATCCGATACGAAGTAAATGAACTTTTATTTTGAAAAATACACCGTCATGCGTATTGGAACTTACAATAGAAACTCCGCTTACGCAATGACATCCCAGTATATGACTGAAGTCGTATGCTGGTAACCAATCACAACCGGTGAAGTCAACGTGACGAACGCTGGTTATTGGCGACCTGTTTCTTAAATGTTTTCCGTGTATCAACCAATCACAGAGTCAGTTGAAGCTCGTTCTCTCAATCCTATTAGACCGGAATCTATTACAAGGATGAACCCGTCTATCAATGAACAGAATTGCGAATAAACCTAATGTGAAGGAGGAGGAGTATCTTGAAGGTCTAGCACGTCTCCATTTTAATTTGGGACATTATGGATTGACAGTAAATGTAACAGAAACGTCGAGCAATGATTGGCTGTTTTCGTTCAAGCTACATCAACTAAACCATCATGTGGTGCCTCTGGTTGGCTATAGGTTTGATCGTATAATCAGAGTTGATGCTTATCCCGTCTGAGAGGTCCCTTCAAATGGTATCACCTGAATGATCATCATTCACGATGTACTGTACCTTTCAGAGCAATCCCTTCGAATGCTTGTAATTGAATCACTCCCATTCACGTTGCACTGAACCTGTCAAAGCGATCCCTCAGCACAAAGGGAAGTGGTATTGATAAGGAACACCGCCCCATGCCTTGTTTCGGCAAATCGATTAAAGTATTTGCCTCTTTCATCTTCCAATGAGGCCTACAACATCAAACACAATGAAAAAAAAACATTTACAAACTTTTCACGATAGTCAAAATCAATCAATCGTCCGTATAGAGCATATGTATTACACTTTGACCCGTAGCGGTCCAGTACACGTGTTCTTCACCTGCCCGGCGCAGCTGCACTCACCATAGTAGCCGGCACTGTACTGCCTCCTAACACTTACGGAGTTCGATTGTCAGGCACTGTTGCTGCTGCTCCACTGTCAGTCCTGTGTGCGTGACTTGGATAGTGCAGACATGGCGCGGTCACGCCAGGCTACTCTATCCATAGACCGCTGCCCCAATAACTGCAGGATGCTGGTTCTGTAGAGAGTGCCGCATTATCACAGTCAGCAACGTACGAATGTCAGCAGTGTTGGCCCGACACTTCATCCTCTGAGACTACCAACGCCTGGCAATATAACTAAAGTATGATTATTTTTTCAAATGTGAGGACCTATCCCCGACTGAAATATAGTACGAAATCTTATTATTTTTTCCTAAAAATCGTATCATTCCGACACGGTTTCCTCCTTCAATTGAACCCGTGCATACGAGTAGCCTCTAATTATGGTAATTTTATCTTCGATAGCATATAGAACCCATTCTTTTTACGCTTTTTTTGCGTACACCTATCATGTCAAACACGTATAAACTGTTCATTAAATGAACACATTAAATGAGCAATGAAGTTATTACAGGAAATAATGTCTATGTCAACAGTCACCATCTACCCAGCAGATGGTGGCTGACCCGCCCCACTCAAAGCCAGTTGGGCTACGAACAACGTTTTTATTTCACTTTCTTCGTAAACGAACGTTGTTCCACCACGTTTCTTCTGTTGCGCATTATCTTTCTGCTTGAAATTATTTTGCTTCTCGTGTTTCATCCGGAAATAACATGTTTCTAGTTTTCTTTTAGTTTCTGAAAGTGGTGTGCGAAATCCAGGGTTTGTTGTACCGAACTGGAGTCACTGCTATACCGTATCCGTATAGTCCCTCACTAGCCAAACAATTCGAGGGAGGTCGTTTCCGTCAGGCCAAATTTTTGTTAATGGAGTTGGCTTTTACATGATGAAAAACTCTTGACGGACATTTGCTTGTTATCTGACGGGATATCGTAATATTACCCGGACGCACATTTTATCGGGATCGAACTGTGCTGGACCAGGATTAATGGGATAATGGGCTGCTGTAATGGACTGCGACAAGCAAGAAGTGCGATGCAATCTGACTGCAACTTTCCACGTAACGAACAAAATGTTTGTTAAGGAGAAGATTGTT
The DNA here is from genome assembly GCA_016164225.1 of Gammarus roeselii. Lineage (NCBI taxonomy): Eukaryota > Metazoa > Arthropoda > Malacostraca > Amphipoda > Gammaridae > Gammarus > Gammarus roeselii. The sequence goes on from SDVV010033482.1 coordinate 5,636, forward strand.
GGCTGGTTCGCGGTAGCCTAAATCAAATATTTCGACACAGCGAACACAATATTTGTAAGGCGAGTGTGTGTTCGCGTTTTCAAAGGTGTTTGTTAGCGGGCAGATTAGTTAGGTGAGGGGCATACCGAAAAATGAACAGATAAATGAGTTATAAATCTTCGATTCCTATTTTTGAACAAGTTTATCACTTGTTAATTTGATAAAACTTTAGGACATTTTTAGAACAATTGAACAAATGGTTTTCGATAAATCGCCGATGGAAGCTGAACATTTGTGACGCTCGATGGGTTATTTCTTATGAAATAAAGTGAAATTCAAAACGTCGACTCGATACATTTCAGACTCGGCTCATCAAATTTGTATTATGATTTCTAGAAACACTTTTTGTATTTTTTACAATTTGATAAAGATAGTAAAAATATTGCATGAGTCTCAGCCCTATTGGAACGACTACTTCTAGTTGTGATCAATAATACACTTAATCTAGCGAGCTTGAGAATAGCTTATAGATATACACAAATAAACAATGCCCGTGATCAATATCCCTTCATGAGTATTACCTGAGGTTCAATTACCAATCGTGCAGAAATCGATTTTGCTGACAGATAAATCATAATAAGATTGCTTCTGAACAATGTGGTCCCCAGACAATTTTAGTGATCGGATCAGATGGTCTGCTCCCTCTCTGTTATTATTAGTAAATCATTTATTTCCATCGCCCCACAATGGGGTTTCAATTCTTAAGTCTAACACATGAAATTCAATAATCAGATGCACTATTTGAATAAGCGAAACGAAAGTTTCCAATGAAGCCGTCACAGTTCGTCTATACATACGCAATAAACTCGGAGTCTTATAAAATAAGGCTTTTATGTATGAAACACATGCACATGTGGTTGGTAATCAAAATGTTTGACATCAGATGCACTATTTGATTTAGCGAAACGCTAGTTGAAAATAAATGCGTCAAGCTCGTAATATAGTGGGCGGGCGATCCGTACTTCCAGGAGCTAAATATAATTCACAAAATATGCTGTTCGTACTTCAAGGAGCAAAATATTATTCACGAAATATGTCTTGTAAATGAAAACATTCAAGTTAGACTCTAAATACATGGACATGGGAGGGATAAATCAGTATGTTCTTCCAACAGGCTGTAAATGTTGGAGCTAGGTTTGTCAATGTGGAATCAAAATTAGACAACATGAAGGATAGAGAACGTAACATTACACAATAATACATCATCTCGTTTGCGTACATTTATGTCTCTATCTACGACATCACCGACCAGCAGATATTGAGCGAGGTACGAAGGCAAACAGATGACTGCTACAAAGTAGTAAAGTTGAAGCGGCTAGGAAAATTTTTCCGCTTTTAAAACCAGTGGAAGCTACCTGCATATAAAGCGGCTGCAATCGCCTGATGTCTGGCGGGCCAAAGCTAGTAAACGTGTACTTCCTATCATGCTCTCTAAAATTCTAACTCTCGAGGATAATCTTCGCTTGGCCACTTTTAACTGGAATGGATTTAATAGATAAGAAAGTGTTGTGAGAAATTTTTGTGCTAATATTGATATTTGTGCGTTGCAAGAGACATGGATGTTCAAACATGATCTTTATATTAGTCTATCTAGAGACGGCTGCTTACATTCTTTCCATCTCGTCCATAAACTCAGAGGAAGGTATACATAGAGGAAGTCCGTATGGTGGATTGACTTTTTTATTATCTGATAGGGTTAGTCCGTCTGTAAAAATATAACAGTACAATGATGATAGGATGCTCGGGTTTTCTTTGCAAGTAGAATGGATGTCAATTCTATCCATTAATGTGTATTTGCCTTATGCAGCTCATCATAACGAAGAGCTGGTCTTAGCGTGTAATAGGAAACTGTAGGCTGTATTAAGAAGATCGAATCACGATCATGTTTGTGTTATGAGGGACTTCAACAGCCACCCAGGCAGCAGAACATATAGCGAATGGCAGGAACTTCTGGCGGACAATGAATTAGGCTATGTAGATGTTGCACTGCTGCCACTGGACACGCACACTCATGTTAATCACAACGGGAGATCAGTTAAATGGCTCGATCACTTTGCTCCCACACCAGCAATTGCCACCAATGCCACGCTGGTGTATGTAGGGGCATATACGCCCTTGTCAGATAACTTGCCGCTTCATGCAGAGCTCTCATTACGTGCACTCCTATAATGGCAGAAGCATATACAGTCACTCAATCCATAAATTGGCAGTTCAATGACACTGACAAAACATAAATGTTTTGTTCTCAATTATCAGCAATAAGCTAGCTGTTCAGCCGCCAGAGTTGATTCAAGTACATGCAAATGTTGATATGGATAAATTAGATGCTCTATGGTTATCTATAGCAATGCAGTTCTGGTATGTGCGAGAGAAGCATTCGGGATAAGAAAGCCTCGCGGAATGCACTGGGTCCCGGGCTGGGGACCAGGCGTGTGGCTGTCCTGCATGACGCAAGCGTAGCGGCCTATGTGCTATGGTGAAATGCTGGGAAACCGCGAAATGGCCTCCCGCATAGGGAAAAAGTAGAGCGAATAACGCCTGCAAGTACGCACTTCGCTTCTGTAAGAAACATGAGGACAATTCACGTGCAAGTAGTTTGTGTGAGAAAATGATTATTGGGCGGATGATCGATTTCTGGAAAGAGATCAAAAATCTGAAATCGAAAGACAGCTCTGTTTCTCGTTGTGTGAATGATATAACAGGGGAGAGAAATATTGCTGAGATGTGGCACGACCACTTTGATGGTATAACGAAGAGTGTCAACAACAACGCAGACTCGAATATCGTTAATGAGGCGCTTCACCAGGAAAACAATAATAATGATGATGAAGTAAATATGTAAAAACTTAGATCAGCGGTTAAGAGATTAAAAAATTGAAAAGTTCAGGGAAGGATGGTATACCAGCAGAAGTCTTTAAATATGGTTCTGTTTAATTCTTCCATGTCATGTCAATTTTTTTCACAGGCTGCCTTAAGCCTAACTACATACCAAAGCTACTTCTGGATGTAGTTGTAAAACCTACTATAAGAAACAAAGACAAAATGTGCGACAGATGTAGGCAATAAGTGACCAATTTCAATTGCTACTGCCGCATCGAAGCTACCAGAAATTGTTATTCAGAGCAGACTTGGCAATTGTCTCCAAACAACATCAAACTAATTTGGCTTTAAGCCTCATCATGGAACGGGAATGGCTATTTCAACCTGAAAACAATCTATAATTTTTTTGGTCAGTAGAGGCTCGCCAATATACTTGTGATTTCTAGATGTCAAAAAAGCCTTAGATATCATTAATTATTAGACACTGTTCAAAATACTCATTGAAAAGTGGGTGCCAGTGCACCTCGTAAGACTTCTAAAACACTGGTACCAACAACAACAATGTGCGGTGCAGGTAAAGAACTTCAATATAAAATCCGTTCCGAGAAACCAATGGAATGAGGCAGGGCGGCCTTCTTTCACCCCTTCTATTCAATGTGTATGTGGACAGCCTACACTCTTAGCCGTGTTGGGTGTCATATTGGGTGTCATATTGGCGACTGCTGTATTAACGCAATTAGCTATGCCTACGATATGGTCCGTCTGGCTACTCCTGTTGATGCTCTTCAAATTATGCCAAATACATGGAAGGCGGAGGCCGCAACGCTAGATATTGAGTACAATACTAGCAAATCTGTTTGTATGCTAGTAAAACCACGCACTATGCAAAGGTTCACGTTCCGAATGAATAATGTGTTAAATTGTGCTCAGTTGGATTATGTGGACAGTTTTGCTTACTAAGGTCACTTAATAACGAACGACAGATGGGACAATGCTGACATCTCCAAGCAACTTCAAAAATTGAACGCTGATGGCAATCAGCTTATAAGGAAATTCAACTTCTGCACGACAGATTTTTAAAACCTACTGCTACCCTATCTACTTGAACTCACTGTGTGTAAACTGAAAGGTTGATTGATGTGCCTAGAGAAACGAGTGCTACCTTTGTATTAGCAGCATATGATATTGACTGCCTTAAGGTACGAGCTGGAAAAAGTGCCTGTAGCCTCCAGGAGCGTATTATATATTCTAATATTCCTTTCCTGGAGGCTTTATGTAATCGTGAAGGATACAAATTATCTACAATAATGAAGATGGGACAGAATCCTGCTGGTGCAGGAAGATCCCGATCTTAATAGATATAATTTTTGACATCTCTCTCCCTTTCCATGTTGTGGACCCATTTTGCGTCAATGGATGTTAGGCTGGGAGATTATTATTATTATTATTATTAAATCTTTTATTTCCATCGTCTAGCAATGGGTTTTCAATACTTAGGTCTAACACATCAAACTTATTATTTAAAATGCCATATTTGAATTAGCAAAGCGAGAAATAAAAATGAATTTGTGACAGCACATTTCCTGTCGGCGGCCGATTTGTAGCTACTTCGTGTTGCAAAACAGTTTTCACAATATGTGCTATATTTTTAAGTGAGAAACTCATTGGCATGGGATCGATAAATCCAAGATTAATCAATACATTGCAGCTCATCTCTAGTAGGCGGTTGGCTTGTTCTTCATGGAACCGAATGGAATTCACAATATACCATGAAATAAATACCAACACCTATATACTCATACTAATATACATATACATGCACGTACATATATATACAAATACATATACATGTACACATACAAATACACACATATACGCGTACATACCTACACGCATATATCGACGACAATCAGTATAATTCAGTGGGGGAGTACAAAACTTAGATAGACGGAGTTCTCCAGAGAACAATGTTACCTTTTATGATGGCGATTGCAACTTAAAAATGTACGGTAATTGGTAGAATTCATTAATTTATTTATATTTGTATCGAATTTACTTCTGTGAGAGAGAGCGGCTACATATTATTCATCGAAAGACAGAGCACACTTTAAAAGGATTGAGACATTGAAATAGATGAGACGTTAGTTAACTGCAAGGGTAATGGGCAGGGGCAATTGTTGATTGGTGTGAAAATAGAATAACCAGTTACAGCTAAGTATCAATGAATCAGAATAATCCAATGCTGGAGTACACAAGACGGATGAATATACTTCCGTTATAGGAGACAAGGTAGAGTATTAGCTTATAAGGCAATGATTGTATCATCAAAAATGGTACGGTAATTGGTAGAACCAAATCAATGAGTGATACTTAAATCGAGGTGACACTTGTCGAAGTTAGAAGCTGCCTATCGTTCCTCGAAAAAACTGAGTTTGTATTTTAATTATAAAAAAACAAACAAGAACATTTAATACATAGAAATAGATGAAACGTCAGTTACCACTTATGGTAATTGGCAAAGATAAATGTGATCGGTAGCAAGATAGAAAACATATGTATCGTCATAGTATAAACGATTAGATGGTGTCTCAATGTTGAAAGGGATGGTGGTGGTGGATTCGAACATGCTCAAGAACAGAATGCATTTTCTGGCCACTGATGTTATGCATTTAGCTTGTGTTTGTGGGCAAAGTTACGGTTATGAATTGATCGGCCAATAGATGTTCATTAAGCCTATTCTTGAAGGACGTGTTGGATTCAAGATTCTTGAGGCTTGTTGGGAGGTTGTTCCAGGATTTT
>SDVV010033483.1:0-11293 GCA_016164225.1 Gammarus roeselii
GACCAGGCAGGCAATACTCGCACCTGTCTAATGGCCGTCCCTGACGACCAGGCAGGCAATACTCGCACCTGCCTAATGGCCGTCCCTGACGACCAGGCAGGAAATACTCGCATCTGCCTAATGGCCGTCCCTGACGACCAGGCAGGCAATACTCGCACCTGCCTAATGGCCGTCCCTGACGACTAGGCAGGCAATACTCGCACCTGCCTAATGGCCGTCTCTGACGACCAGGCAGGCAATACTCACTCCTGCCTAATGGCCTTCCCTGACGACCAGGCAGGCAATACTCGCATCTGCCTAATGTCCGTCCCTGACGACCAGGCAGGCAATACTCGCACCTGCCTAATGGCCGTCCCTGACGACCAGGCAGGCAATACGCGCCACGGCCTAATGGCCGTCCCTGACGACCAGGCAGGCACTACTCGCACCTGCCAAATGATCGTCCCTGATGTATCAAAGAGTGGCACTAACCTTGATCCTCCGGAGGTTGGCTGCCTCTTGAACACAAGCCTCTCAGACTTCAAAGCTTCGACCCTCGAACGCGGTCTGGGATTCGGGCATAAATGAAGAGGAGTAAATACAGAACGTTGATTGTGACTACGAATTCTCTTGTTTGGGGTTCCATCGTTACAAAGATGACGACAAATTCTCTTGTTTGGGGTTCTGTCGTTACAAAGATGACGACAAATGCTCCTGGTTGGGGTTCTGTCGCTGTAAAGATGACAACGAGTAATCTTGTTTGGGGTTCTGTCGTCATAAAGATGACGACGAATGCTCTTGTTTAGGGTTCTGTCTTCATGAATAATATGTATGCGCGCTAGTGGATACAGGTAGCATCGTCGAGATTGGTACAAGGTTTACAGCTACACAGACAAAGTAAGCTCCGACAACAACGCAACACAATGTTTACAGCTACGCGGTCTAGTTCAGTTAATGTACATTTTATTTATCCAGGAAAGATAAAGACTCAGACGAAACGAATCGAATCCTCGCCTATAACCACTTAAAACTTCATGAGTAATATGTACGCACGCCAATGCGCACATATAGTATCGTCGAAATTGGTTCAAGGTTCACGGCTACACGAACAAAGTCAGCTCCGACAGCAACGCAACACGAGGTTACAGTAGTTACAGTAATTTTTATTTTTCAGGTAAGATGAAGAATCAGACAAAACGAGTCCCGCCTCCAATCATTTAGCACCCCAAGAGCAATATGTACGCACGCTAGACGCTAGTACGCACAGGTAGCATCGTCGAGACCGGTACGGGGTTAACGGCTACACGGACAGAGTCTGCTCCGGCAGCAACGCATCACAGTACATTTTATTTATTTGAGCAAGATAGACGAAATGAAACCCCACGCCTCCAATCATTTAGAACTTTAAGAGTAATATGTACGCACGCTAGTGCGTACAGGCAGCATCGTCGAGTCTGGTACAAGGTTTACGGCTACAAGGACAAAGTCAGCTCCGACAGCAGCGCAATTTAATGTTCACAACTACACGGCCTAGTTACGTTACATTACAATTTATTTATTTAGGAAGATAAAAACTCAGTCAAAACGAATACCGACCTCCACCCTCTCAGAACTTCAATAAGTAATATGTACGCACGCCAGTGCGCACAGGTAGTATCGTCGAAATTGGTACAAGGTCCACGGCCTCACGAATCAAATCAACTCCAACCATGATGCATCACAAGGCTTATAGGTACGCGGCAAAGGTCAACCACAGACATTACATATGGTCCACACACGCGTGAGCAAGCGCAAACTGAAAAAAAACTCTCATTCACAAAACCACAAACAGGAGCTATCGCAGAAGTATACTAGCATTATTTTATACGACAGAATTTTGGAACGTGAAGAGGAAAGAAAGAGCAGGTTCATCATGGGCTAAAAACTGCTCAGATTTTTATCATCCTGTTATGTTAAAGGTTCCCAGGTTAAGATAATCGGGTAAAGCAAGGTTGGAATGATCAAACATTGGTTTTATAATAGTCTTTTTGTAACAAGTATCATGACAAAAGTTACTCTATCAATAGAGTACTGAATATAAAATTGATTGTCATAACGGACACAGAGTAACAAAAGTGTAAATGAACAGCAGGTTGAACAGCCCAGGTTGTAGGGCCATACTATTTGTTACTCATGTCAGGCCCATTCTTGACAACTGTATGAGTATAGATTCTTGGTTATGTCCAGGATGTGACTTTGCTCGACGTTGTTCAGAGATAATGGACTAAACAGATGCATGGTATGTCTGAGGTATTCCTAAAACAGACTACATTGTGCCGTGACCGACCCTACATATGCGTACAAAGCATGTATGTGTGTACCTGGTGTGTGATATTTAAAGAAAAACTACGTAAAACAGAGCCGTGTGGAGGGATTTGATACGCACATTGCACAAAATAATGACTAAATATAATACACAACCATCGAACTTGAATGAAAAATATATAATTATTGGTCAAGTTGGTTAGGTTAGGTATTGACGTATCTGGCGGTGTATGGCAATCCTTTTTGCATTCATTGATATTTGATCTATGTTGTCGTACATTGATATATATATTTCCTTAATTATGTACCTTAGGTATGATTTATATCCTAGATCTTGTTGACTGCGGACCTTACATCACAGATCTGTAGGAAAAGGTTAGAGTGGATTTATTCAATATGCGTTATAATAGATAAAAATGGTAGGAGCAACACATCCAACACTACAACAAAAAAATCTTATTCTAACAGGGAAACCATACATAAAACTTGCTAACCGAATAAATTGGGGTAAACATAATAAAAAATACCAGAAAATCCATTGCTAACGCTTCAACAAGCATAACCAACACTGATACATGCGAGCAACATATTTTACAGTTTTTAACTCTACAGTCTACTAACGAGCGATTACCTAACATTACTTGAAACTAGTCGATATTACTGGACTTGTAACAAGCAAAGTGAAAAAATATATATATATGTAGGTACACAAACTGCTAAAGATTGGTAAAACTATAGAGCCATGTGGATAGATTTGATATGAATAAAGCTTAAATCAACGAAAAAATACCTAACATAAGTATGGAAACTAGAAAAAGTATATAATTCTTGGTTAGAATAGGTTAGGTTAGGTTAGGATGGGTTAGGTTCACAGCCCCTACATCACACACCTATAGTGAAAAATGCTACAGGTATTGACCGAGTCTGTATATGCCTATAAATGTGTTTGTATGTGGCTACATAGTGCCGGAATCGACTCTGTATATACCTACGTGCCTACTTCGACCCTGTATACGCATTCATGGAGCCGGCAACGGTGCCAACAAACTTGGAACAGAACCCAAATCCAATGTCGAGAGGAAAAAACCCCACCAATATCTTGTACCACTATATCCAATTAAGTGAATGTTTTCCCAACAGTAACATGAAAATCAGGCGAGTTTATATCAAATACAGTTATATTCATATGATAACCGGTCAAAATCATAAAATAACAAAAACTATAAAATAGCTGAGTTAGTTTCTCTACTATGGTCTAACCGACATTGATTAGGTACAATATACGGTTTATCCTACCACACCCCAGAAGGTGTATGGTAAATTAATACATGATGCCGTTATGCATTACCGATCTTGTAATTAATATAAATAATCCTGTACTTTAGCTCCTAAGGTGATCTGGTTCATGATTAAGATCATATAATAACATAACCGCCATACCAAAAACATCTGACATGCACAATAAAGTAATAATACTACAGTATCCGTTGAAATCTATAAGAAATCTCTAAACCTACTAAGATACTGTGTCTCTAGTACGACAAAATCAAAGCCCACTGTGTTATAACTACGGAATCTACAATGCTTTACTAGGTCACTTCTCAGCAAACAACCATTGATGCATAACAAATTAAGAGGTAAGATCTAGTCATTGTACAAAACCTCTGACATACCATGGATCTGTTTAGTCCATCATCTATGAATAACGTCGAGCAAAGTCACATCCTGGACATAACCAAGAATCTATACACAAGTACAGTTGCCAAGAATGGGCCTGACATGAGTCACAAAGAGCGTGGCCATAAAATCTGGGCTTCTGTTCACTGATGACCTAAGTAAATCACAACAAAGATCATCAGCTTGTCGCATAACCTCTCTAACAATTCCATGGAATTTAAGACCAACATTCACAAAACATACAAATTCACGTTGAACATGTATGAACTCCAAATATCTACCAAAAAGTGTAAGCCGCCTCTACACCAGGACCCATCCATCCAGTAAATCGTCGTCTGAAACGTTAAACTACACACTTGCTAGGGTTCAATGACGAAATTGCACAAGATGCAGTACGGATTTTTACCTCTTAAACATACATTCCTATGTTTATCGAGGAAAACATCATACAACAATAATAAAATAACTACGTAATTTTCAACTTTGCTCTAATTACCATTAAATTTTTTAATACACTAGGGTAACCATCATAGTAAATCGGTCTACTTACATAAATAAACGTAAACGCAACGAGCTTTTGCCTAGGGAACTCTAACTCTTCCTAAACATTGAAAAATGGTCCTACAATAAACATATGATAAGCTTACAACAAGACCAAGTTTGTAACAAATCGAATCTTCTATATCTAAAAAAATATACACATCAAACATTGTACCTGGATGTAGAAAGATTTATAAAACACTAAAAAAGATACAACATGTAACTAAATTAGACCTGAAATAATGTTCTACATTGCTGATACAAACGTAATATATTCTAATATACCGATATTGTATAGAATAACCAACAGATTGCACTGCAGACGAAAACTCTACAGAGAACATACACAACTGAGAGACACATACTAAAACTCTCGAGGTATAATAAAGCAAGAAGATCAATTCTCTACCATGCCCAACACAAACATTAAAAACCATGATGTACGAGAAAAAACCTAGCATGTAACCTGCCAAACAACTAACGTGAATAAGTTGCAGAGACATGCGAGCAACATACGCTGAAACCTATAGTAATTAATGTGGAATTCTTTTACTTATATAATATATACAAATCTGATGAAATTTTTTCCAACTCAGTGCAAAACAGGGTTAAATTAATTTTTCTTAAACTAAAGTAACCGCGGCCTAATCGTATCAGAATATCATATATATACATAAAAAATATCAAAATGATGTAATAACCGACCAATTATGCCGGAAATATTGTGCTACATGGAAGATGCATATATAAAATATCCTAAAAAATCCTATAATTGTATGAGATAACTATTCAAAAATCCGAAAAACAAAACATATTAAACATATATCGACCGATCATTACGAAGCATACATATCACAATATAATAACTCACAATAAATCCATATTGTTCGGCTACTCTCGTCGTAGCTACTCTCGCTGTAGTCAATAAAAAATAGAGATAAGACTACCCGAACAGTCTACATAAGCTTGATAATGAATCATTTGGAACATGGTAACACTGATATATCTGGTTCAAAACTTGATAGTGCGTATGGGGTAGATAGATTCTCGTAACGAAGCTACTGCATCCTAAGAAATATATACATCAACCCGCCGATTACCAAACTTTTATACCATACTATTCCTATAGATATTGTATACATAAAAAATAAATAGATGGAAAACAAGAAACCTTGCCTAAATTCAAAATCAGGCTGGTACCAAACAGGGCCGATCGCACACTAAGGCTGCAAATCGAGTTATAAAACATACCTACCACACTATTCCTATAAACAGTATGTACAATATATATATATATATATATATATATATAATGATAAACGAACAAAACACACAAAATATCCCAATCCAACCGCTAAGAACCTACCAACCAACTTCCGAATGAGTCAATTATACCCTAACTAGATATGAATACAAACATATATGTACAGAAAAATATATAGAATCAATAAACCAGACAAAAATATATAATGATATAAACACTCAAACATAGCAATCATGCCACAGAAATGATGTTAACAATTCAAATAACAGATAGGAGCAGCCTCACCTAATTTTCCAAAGCGCATCCAACTTATTGCCTTGGGGGACCCCTACCGCACCACACACCTCTGAATGTGCTATAAAGATATTCCTACCAACAACGAATAAATATGTAATGAATAATAGTAAGGTAGTATGTATGCCCCAATACAGACATCTAAAGGAAAAAAATACATTGATACAATAAAACTTTAATTTTTCATTGAAATGAAAATGTTCATAACATATAACCTTCCCAATATATATCCGAAAGCAGTCGTCCGTCCGCCCGCCTCCCTTATCAGTGACTCCGACCCACATCCGGTCCCGCCCGCCTGACTCCGGCTCATCCCCCTCCACCGCTAATTAAGCCCTATCTTATTCCTTCACTTGCGTTTTGCGGTCATTTTTCCCCTCCAGGGCTGTTTGGACGTTATATACACTACTATTAGGTGGTTGTGAGCTATCCACGCACAAGCAGTTGATGAACACTTGGTCTGTTCTGTTGGACAACTTGGTTTCCCATTCTCTAACCAAGAGAATAACTGAAGCATTTTCTGTCCGATCTGTTGCCACATGTCATTTCATCGGGATGTTTCATGATAGTTGATGATAGGGGTCTCGGTAGTGTGTATAAATTGTCCTTGATGGGTAGACGCCAGTTTAACAAGGGAATTTGCAAGCTCATTTCCTTTATTCCCACGTGTCCAGGGATCCAGTAGAAGTAGTAGTAGTAGTAGTAGTAGTAGTAGTTTCTTCTGTTTTCCACCGGAGCTCCAACTTGTAATCATTGAGGGCTCCCCCGTAGGGCAAGATGGTCCGTTGATTTTGCACAGCTTCGTGCACGAAGTAAAGTTAAAGTTCACAATTAATACGCAGGGAAGACAGCGAGTTTAGGACCAGAAATGATTCAAACCTCGTTAGTTTCACACGATTTCATATAGGTCGGTCGATTTTTTTTCCGAAAGCGATCAGTTTTTTCGGTGTTCAGTTTCTGTGAGCAGGCGTTGTAGGTTGCACGGGGGGCTCAAGAAGGCTCGTCGGACTGCTGCGAGTGCATCACAATCCATCAGGGGGATGGTGGTGCGTCCGGTCCCATGTCTACGTCCATTAGGTGATTGTGGGTTGTCCACGTGTGTTCCGTGCATAGACGGTTAATGAACACTTGGTATCCCCTATTAGAAAACCTGGCGTCCCACTCTCCCACGGATGGCTTAACTGCTATCATTTTTTGTCCACTCTGTTGCCAAGAGTCGTTCCATCTTGATGTTATACGTGAGTTGATGACTGGGAACCAGTCTCGGTAATGTATAGAGATGAATTGTTTTTTCTGGGTAGACACCCGTTTAGCGAGGGGAACTGCGCGCTCGTTCCCTCTTATTCCCACGTGTCCAGGGATCTAGCAGAATTCGACTGCTTGGCCCGTCTCGGACATTGTAAATAGATCCTGTTGCATTTAACGAAGAGAAGAGTGTTCATAGGGCACAGTTTTATGCTGATTTTTTTTCGTATTAGAGATGGCTGATTCAGTTGCGTACAGCTCTGCATAGAACACTGAGACTTTTTCTGTGAAGGGAGCCGAATTAGAGATTTCCCCGCACATAGCAGCAGCTCCCACGCTGTTCGTGGGTTTGGAGCCGTCAGTGCATATATATAGTGGCGCTCTGAGAACTGTTCATCGAGCAATCTCGAAATTTCTCGGCGATACGTGTTGGTTGGAGTAGTTGCTTCAATGTATATTTCCAAATCTAGGTTGACCAGCGGTGGGTTAATCATCAACGATGATTTGTTGATTTAAAGAATTCGGTGGGAGAATGAAGGCTTAATTGCCTTACTGTTCAGTGAGATCAGTAAGTTGTCCACGCGTAAGGAAAATGGTGGGTATATATTCTCCTCAGCAGCAAAAGGGCGTTTATCGGAAATGTTAGTGATGTCGTTGAGAGCTGGGCTGTTGATGAGGCTCCTTGTCTTGAAATACTATTGTAGTGAGTGTCTCGCCAATAAGCCTTTACTAAGAACAATAGCGGGCCAAGCACAGTACCTTGTGGGACACCACTAAAAACTTCCACTGGTGCAGAGGTTTCTCCATTTACTACCACACATCAAGTTTTACCTTTATGAAAGGGTTTGATCCATTAATAAACATTTATTTGAATACCGGCGTGATATAGTTTTGCTAACAGTATACCGCGATCTACATTATAGAAGGCATTGGTAAAATCAAGATAAATCCAATCCATATTTGATCCCCGTTTGATTTAGCCTTCTTGCGTAGTGGACTCGGGCTTTCTCACTATGAAGCGGAAGGCAACATTCATCCTCAGCAGACTAAAATATGCCATATAGCATGATACAGCATTTTCTTCCATCACAGGCTCCTGTCATACCGTATTATATATCAAAATGGCTCCAAATTAAATGAAAAAAAAATATCCTGACTACAGATAAATGCCGAGAAAGAAAGATTGGTTACAATTTTGTAGGGCATACGGTGTTGCCACTGACGACAAACTTGAAATAAGAACCTAAAAAGAGCCTGCACCTCCTAGTGTAGTCAATTGTCTTTGCAGTTATCTTTTATTACAGACTCCTGCCATCCTCCTTGACACATGATCCAGCAATCTTTTATTATTGAGTCCAGCAATCTTCCGTAACAGATTCCAGCAATCTTCCGTAACAGATTCCAGCAATCTTCAGTAACAGATTCCAGCAATCTTCCGTAGCAGACTCCAGCAATCTTCCGTAACGGACTGCAGCAATCTTCTGTAACAGAATCCAGTAATCATTCGTAACAGAATCCAGCAATCTTCCGTAACAGAATCCTGCAATCTCATCTCTCAAGCAACCCTAACTTTTCTTTCCCCGACTCTAGTCATCTAGTTCATCGCGTCAGCCGTACAGCATGACTGTATGTCTCTCGGGTCGTACAACACGAGTATATGTCTCCAAGGTCGTAGAGCACGAACTATAAGTCTCCAGGGTCGTAGAGCACGACTATATGTCTCCAGGGTCGTACAGCACGACTTTATGTCTCCAGGTTGCCACTGCACGACTATATGTCTCCGGGGTCATACAGCACGACTATATGTTTCCGGGGTCGAACATCACAACTATATGTCTCCAGGGTCGTACAGCACGACTGTATGTCTCCAGGGTCGCACAGCACGACCATATTTCCTGGGGTCGTACAGCACAACTGTATGTCTCCAGGATCCTAGCATCGCCGGCCTGATAAAGACGTCTGATACCAGCCAAGTCACAGGAATCAATCAAGCCTTGAAGGAATAAAGCCCGTCAAGGATGATACCAGTGCACGAGATAGGACGAGAACTGCTGAGCTGGTGATAGCCCGTGCGGCCAACTGTACAGAGATTGGAGTTAAAGGGGATCTGAAGATGTAACAAAGGGAGCAACGGCCTCCTCCTCCCGACCCCTTTGAACGTGTTCCAAATATACGAATGTTCAGTTAAGTAACCATGGAAAGTCATTAAATTTACTTGCTTTCGTGGTATTGGGACATAACTGTTACTTGCCTTCATGGTATTGGGACACAATACTGTTACTTGCCATTATGGTATTTACAAGTGTTTACAAGTGTCTGAAGACAACAACAGGTCTACTGGCTCAAACTAGGTTACCTTTTGATAGCAAGAGGATTAGTTCTGAAGTAGAACGTCTAAGAGGCCTATTGGTCCAAACTAGGTTGCCTTTTGATAGTAAGAGGATTAGTTCTGAAGTAAGATGTCTAAGAGAGTTTCGTGTGCCATTTATGTTTTTTATAACAACAGAAAATGGAACGGCTTAGCTATTTATCGGTGATTTATGTAGAACTTATCGAGCCGTGACCTAAACGTTTCGATTGTATTGCTGTTTACAACCTCCGCTGGAAGTTTGTTCCATCCCTCGACAACTCTATACGTGAAGAAATTGCGCGTGATGTCGAGTGAGAAACGTTTCCCATCGATTTTGTTTCCATTGTTTCTAGTCACTCCGTGTGTATCTAGAGTGAATAGGCTCGCTCGGTCTACGTTTTCCTTACCCTTCATAATCTTCCACACTTCGATCATGTCGCCTCTGGCTCGACGTTTCTCTTGCGAATAAAGATGGAGTTCACGTAGCCTGTCTTCGTACGATTTATTCCGCAGCGAGGGGATGAGTTTGGTAGCTCTACGTGGAACCTTCTCAAGTTTAATAACGTCTTTTCTAAGGAATGGAGACAAGAATTGAACGGCATACTCGAGATGCGGTCTAGCAAATGTATTAAATAACTTGAGCATACTGTGTTGGTTTTTGTCCGAGATAGTGCGGGATATCATAGCTAGCATTTTGTTGTTTTTCTTGGTAGCATCGTTACATTGCTTGCTGCTTTTCAAGTCTTTACTAATGATGACACCTAAATCTCTCACTTCGATGACGGGAATGCGTTTTTTCCAGACATTGAATATCCTTGTTTCAGGTTATAAGGACCTTTGTGCATAACTTTGCATTCGTCTACATTGAATTTCATTTGCCACTTCTCTGACCAATAAACAATTTTGTTCAAGTCTAGTTGGATTTGCTGACATTCTATTTCAGTTTGCACTTTTCCTCCGATCTTAGTATCGTCTGCAAACTTGCTAATGTTTGAGAGTACGTTGCTATCGAGATCATTAATGAATATTATAAAGAGAACAGGCCCTATCACGGATCCTTGAGGCACACCGCTTGTAACACTACCTCACTGGGGGGGGGGGAAGCTCTGTTAAGTGCAACTCGCTGCCGTCTGTCCGTAAGCCAGTATTTTATCCAGTTGTTAAGCTCGCCTCGAATACCGATGCTGTGCAATTTACTAATTAGGCGCTTGTGGGGGACTTTATCGAAAGCATTTTGAAAGTCAATGTAAATGATGTCGATTCGAGATTTTGTATCGTGGATTCCAGTTATATTTCTGAAAAAGAGTAACAGATTCGCAAGACAGGAACAGTTGTGTCTAATGCCATGCTGGAAGTCGCCAATCAATTTGTTTGATTCTAAGAATTCTGTAATTTTATCCGTTATTAAACTTTTCATCAACTTGCCAATGACTGAGGTGAGACTAATTGAACGGTAGCTGCCGGGACACTTTCTGTCCCCTTTTAAAAAAATGGGGTACCATTTGCCTCTTTACATTTAGAGAGGCAGGTGCCATTTGTGAGAGATTGGGTGAAAATGTTTGATAAATGTTCGGTGATTTCATTTTAAGTCTTTTTTAGAATTCTGGGATGAATTTGGTCTGGACCTGGAGATTTGGTGA
>SDVV010033484.1:947-11293 GCA_016164225.1 Gammarus roeselii
CGGTCTTGTGGCGGGGAGATTTGGCGCCTCCCCCCTCTGTGTCCGCCTAGCTTAGTCACCCCCCTAACTAGGGGGAAACGGCTGTATGTCTATACACGAGTGTTATGTCGGTGTTACCAAGCCGTGTGTTATTTTATAAACTCCCCCAGAACCTGTCTTTCTCGTCCTCCTCTTCAACTTTCACTAGTTATTTTTTTGTGTAATGCTTTAGGCAGCCTATCCAGAAATATTTGAATGATTGCATTGACACCTTTGGTTTTCGCCCACAAAATTGCGTGAAACGATACATGAGTAAACATTTATGTAACGAACATTATCGTGCATATAGGACATTTTTCGCTTATTGCACCTTCACCGACATTATATTTACCCCCCGCTCCACCCAATAAATCAGCCGATCTATCTCCAACAATGTACCAATTCACCGTAGCTTCAATATATTTGATTTATAGCATGTTTTTGTAGAAAAAGACGTTGAATTTCATGCGTCGTGTGTCACTATTGTCTTCAAACAATTTTCATTCATCTTTAACGATTATTTTTTCTCGCAAGACTTTTTCAGACATTGATTTCTAGCTCGGAGATGTGTTCTTCCAATGTATTAGCTGAGATATTTTTGCTCGGAACAAGCAAAGCTGTTTTATGTCCGACTCTTTCATCTTTATCATTGAATTAGTCTACGTAGAATACTATGTTGTATTGTTCATTGTGCTTTTTTATCACGAACCAGTCATTATAGAATGCTTATACAAGTCTTACGCTCCACTCTCCCTGTAGCTGTATTCCTGAATAAAATATTGTTAGTACAACTTGAAATTGTGTTGTTTTGGTACATTTGACTACTACCTAGCAATGAGACATAGACAAAAAAAGTCTTCGGATTTCTACACCCTGCACTGGGTCCTACGTCATACTGACAACAAATCGCTTGTAGACATCAATAAATACTCTAACTAGTTGAACAATGAAACATACATGCTCAGATATACATTTATTGGTATACATATGTGCATATTTACAACATGTTAGGATCATTTAGAGCATAAAACCTGAAGACGTGGATGTACTTTCGTCCCGAGTACACTCACCAAAGACGGCCTCAGCCGGCTCACGTCTCTTCTAATTTACATCCAGTTTTACAGCGACGTCATCATCCACGACACATCGCTTCCTCTTTTTAGTGACGGTAAGTTCAACTTCAATAATTTTTGGGGGAATGTCTGGATGCCCATAGGCGAGAGTTGTGCACGCGTCAACAGGCTAGCATTTATTTCCAAACTTACTGAAAACATTTTTAATACTGCGTACAGTTTGAAGCTGGCATGCTTGTGCGCAAATGTTGTGTATGGTCTCAAAGTGTGTGTATATTATCTGTTCATGGATGTCTCTGTATTGTTCATGTCGGATTTTGGCTTGTGTCTGATAATTGACACCCTTAGCAGCTGATTTTGTGACGTCGGACTCGAGTAACATACTGTAACACTTTGGTTGCAAGCAAATATTTCACTCGGGTAGTCGTTGGCTGTTTTGCTTTTCAGTAGTCCCAGTCGTTTTTTCTTTGATTTATCGTACAAGGGAAAATTTTTGGGGTAGTTGGAGGAGTCAATGTGTTTAGCCAGGGGAGGTTTACGCATTTCCGCCTCAATGTCATCCACACCTTTGGGTTTCAGTGTCATAGAAGAAACTCTAGAATTTTGCTTTAGCTTTCTCAAGCACGTAGGATCCAACTTGGAGTGGGTGAACCATTCGGATATTTTTCTGCTTGAGGATCACGATGACTGTTTCAGGGCCGATGACGTAGCAGCTTTTCAGGAAGGGGTTAGCAGAGTGTTTTCGGAACTCGTGTGCTGTGCACACAACCTTTGCTTCTAGAATTATGTTGAGTCGATTGAACAAAAGCTTATATAGCGACTTTTCAAAGGAGTTCGTAGACTCATGACGTTTTTGGATATTTTTTATATAGAAGGATTTGACGACAGGTTCCTGTTTGATTCGAAAAATTCGATGAACCTTGGTGACTTCCAGTCCTTGTCTGAAGAGTACTTGCAATAATTCCAGGGCTACGAGGTAGTCAGTTTGGGGTAGATGACCAGCAGCCAGCTTACGATTTGCTCGTTTTCTGTTTTTGAGATGTTCCGAGCCTGCCAAGAGATTTTTTGTGAAGGGCGAAACATCGTCCAAGATAACCTCTTTGTGATGTAGCAGTAGTGGCAGATTGTCTGTTTTCCGTGCAACTTCGTCGCTGACTTGAGCATCGATACAGACAATGTACGTGTACTCGCCAGAACAGTCCGCGTTTACCAAGTCGAATGGTAGAATTTCTTCGGGTGTGAGCTCGTGGATTTCATCAATGAAACGAGGCTCACTCAGGCATCCACCATAAAGACTATTAAAGTCCCACATTGCTGCTGAAGACACAGGTAGTTTAGGGTCCAAGTCTTTGCATCGGAGATTGTTTATCTTGGTAAGACCTTTCGTCAATGTCACAAATCCACCTCCTGTATTTTTGACAATCAAGTGGAGTAGATCGATATATTTGACCATCTCCAGTTTCATCTTGCCTTCGTAGAGGGCGGCTTGCATTGCGAAGCCGGGTGCGCTCACAAAATGGACGGGGCCCAGGGTGTAGTCGCATGTCATGGTCTCCCTAAACTTTTGGAAGACTTCTGTCAGTAGCAGCGGGTCGATGAGGAGGTAGATGATCATGTAGTCACGAAGGGTCTTGCAGTTGGCTGCCTGTCACATTTGAATCACTTAAGCATAATCAGAGTCCGCTATTCCTTCTCCTCGAAGTAGACTGTAAAAGTCTTGTTGTGATAGAGTGTCTGTTTGATTCAGCACAGAATCCGATGTGATAGCCTCATAGCAGAAATGTTCTTGCCGAGTAGCGAGTTATAGAACCTTGTCAATGCAGCCGAGACTTGTGAGATGGGATTTCAGGAGCGGCATGTCATGGCCACTATCTCTAAGATTTTTTGGCAAGACTGTCGAAACTTGAGTTGAGGAACAAATATGAGTTGATGAACTTGACACCGTACTTGCTCGTGGCATCGTTCAAGGAGACTGAGATGCTGAACATCTTGTCAGGCTGGTTTGGCAACACACGGATATTCGAGAAGTTAGTGCCGTAAATGTTCTCTCAATATGAAGCGCATATCATAGGTCAATGCATTGTGAGCTATGCAAGGCACGAACCTGAGTTTCTCCGTGATTCTGATGTTGCAATTCGAACACAGAGCCCGAATATAGTTGCCAGTTATCATTACTTTATTGGATCTAAAGACACCCTCGTTGTAATGATTATGGTGACGAACTCTTTTTTTACCTTTTTCTATAAGAGTATGCCCCGCATCACTCCCAGGTTTTGCTTGCGCAATATTTTTTTAAGTTTTGTTCTGTGAGGACGGTTCGGGGTACAATGGTAAGATGTCTATGTAATCATTACAATCCAGAACATATTTTGGACAAGATGTGTCTCCATCTCCTCAAACGGGACTGAAGTCAAATCAACTACTTTGTGCCCTACATTTTTTCCGTCTTTATCCACTGGAGTATAACTGTTCGTGCACAACTTGTGTATGTTGACTACATTTTTTCCCTCTTGGCATGGCCTCAGCAAAGGTTCACAGTCATAATAACAAGCAATGGGTGGTTTCATTGTTGCGTGCATGGCTGAGAATTGGTACATTTTGCCTTCTCCAGGCATACTGATGTTTTGCAAGCCTGTACTGGACGAACACAATTTTTCGTGTCCAGCTTTTTTGCTTTCATTCATGGCCTGCATGCAGAATGGACAAAAAAAGTTGTCTTTACAGCTAGTTTTTCTGAAGGTTTTCATGAATGTAGTGAAACATGGAATGAGCGCGACATGGTTGGCATCTAAGATTTGCACAAGATGGACCGTGCGCTTCTCACTGGCTTATAGACTGTCTCTGTATATTCTTTCAGGATACTTGCTTGAATATATCAGTTAAATAATGAATGAAAAATGTGTCAGCAATGGTCACTGGTAATATTGTTACTTCAGTATAGCTGAGTATTAACTGTGATCACGAGATTTGTCAATTAATGCAGCTATAAAAATTAAAGCTGAAGCTGCAGTGGCCAATCGTCCCACTATTAGCCCTACTACCACAGTACCTTTATCCGTGTTAGTATGTCAAAAACTGTAAATAACAACGTAAATTAATTAATAACTAACTTTAAATTTCAGTTTTAAAGAGCATGGTGTCAATGTACATTCCATCATATACAGAGTAAGTAATACGTAGTAGGTAGCAAACAATTAGCAACACGTCTACAGACATTGATACAACACAATTAGGCACTCACAGATCTTTGGTAGTTGTCAATTGGATGAATGGAACGAGTAAATGAATGATCACGAATGGAACGAATGAAAGGAATGGCAATGCACCATGCATGTCTTTGAATGAGTTGTCTGAAGAACAATTTATCAATAGCTGCCTAGTTTTTAACAAATACTATATAATACAACAGCACAATCAAATCCTAGCATCTCGCGTTGCAAGTCCAGTTGCATTCATGCAATGGATGTTGTAGAGCTTGCAAACGTAAACACAGTCATGATGTCCGCTTGCAGGCTGCAGCGACATTTCAACAACCTCACACAAATTTTTCAGAGAGAATTTTCCATAATTTTTGGGATGTTGTAGATAAATATTTAAACACAAAAGTGGAAACATTTTCGCACAGGAGTCGAGCAAAAGCAACACTGTATGGTTTTTCGCGTTTATTCGTCCCAGCTGTGAATTTTGGTGACTGTGTAGTGAATCTGTGCGGATCTCATTATTTGCTAGTTCGAAGTAATGCGTGTAATGATGGATTGCCGATTGATTGATAATTTTTAAAAAGATAAAATTGTATATGATAATGATATTGCTGATGTATGTGATCGTAGGGATAATTGGGTTTGAAATAAAGAACGATGGTTGAATGTTTGAAAGCTTGATAACATTGATTGTACGATTAAGAAATATGAGGGCCTCGAAATCTCCCTGGTGATGGTAAATTGAATGATATAATTTTTAAAATAATAAATTGACAAACGGCTTTAATTGATCTCCTGCCGCTCTCAACCTCTAGCTATGAATTCAGCGCATGACTGAGCGTTGAGCTTGTAAGGATGAGAGAGTCAGATTAAACTGATCGGCCGTGTGTTACTAACTGAAGTACGGAGTGGTCGCGTCAAGGCGCGCCATTGAATAAATTTAAGTACCTTAAATTTCATAGAGTATCTTTTCTTCTGACCCCATTTTGATCGACGGCGGGTGTTTGTCCCTATTTTAAACCTAGAGAGAGATGCGATGAGATGCAGGGGAGGAATGATTGCGAGGATTTTTACATTTTTACATTCTATTCAGATTAAGTAAATTTATGCACTATAAGGAATGATGGAGGTATATAACATGAACTTGTGATGTAAGTTGAAAATAATAATGGAAGAATCTACCGACACACAAACACGATTGTTACAATGGTAAGGAATCGACACGATATGACGACAGTAGCTTGGTGTCAGGAACACTGCCTAGTGCTGAGGTACAGTTAACCAAACTAATTCGCGGCTATCACGTGAACCGTTGGGTGGTAGCTAGTGAAAATGGGATAACGTGAATAGTATTACGGTATAAAAATAAAAAATTGGAAACAGAAATATACATTGAAAGGCACGGAAATTAATTAACATTGGGGACAAGGATCGCCATGAATTGAATCAATCGCCCGCGCACCGTCACCAATAACGGCTCTAAGTTATAACACAAGCAATAATAACTAGGACCAACAATGCTGCGCAAGTCAATATGGCAAAATAAAATATAATTGTTTGACACGAATGGAGCTGAATGGTAACAACAGGGAAATGAACGAAATGTCAGGTCCGTTATTGCAATATTGAAGATATACAATTACCAGACGAACTCGGGACTCACGAGAAGGCGACTCTTGAGCAGATTCCGCAGGACACACGGAAACTATTGTATTGAAGGAAGAGGTCGTCATGAGCTCGAAGTTGAGGCGTCGGTAGAAATTGAGTACATGCACGAACATGCGACGCTGTAATGAGTGCGTGGCGTAGGTGCTGGGGTGTGAAATTGGAGTTGCGCGGTTGGAGTGAGTTGCGCGGTTAAGGTGAGTTGCGCGGTGGAGATGTGGTTGATCGTTTGACGTTGTGGCTTGGACTACTGTGCGCGTTGATAAGTTGTAGGCGAGTGGCTTGAGTTGATGCAAGTTCAAAAGCCGTTTACGGAGTGGAGGACTGTTAGCGTTGGTGAGGACTCTGTAGGAAGCCTCAGAGCTGATCGATCAGCTGATGTTGGTGGTGGAGTTGGGTTGTGACACGGTGTCCGAAGATGGCGCTGATACAATGAGGCAGCGAGGATAGCGAGTGCAGTGCGGGCGCTGGTTATACGACCAGGTTGTTGTAGCACTGACAGACGTCCCCGTGGCCTAAATCTTTAGTGTGAGTTGGTTGGACAGTACGAGTCAAGTCCGGCGTTGACACGCGCTGCTGGGGCTGACGCGAGCGGTGAAGTCAATGTTGACCTCACAGCGTTGACGTAATTTGGCACTTGGCGAAGTGGGTCTTGAATTCACAAATGTGATGCCCTGAACAGTAGTGATGGTATGCTCGACGAAGTGGGCACTAGTAGGCTGAATGTGATGTGGTGGTGGAGTGTTATCTGGATGCCTGCAATTTAGGTAGAGTCCAGCTAGGCACGCAGACTTGTCGGTGTACAGAACAGAGTCCAAAAATCATCGAGTGACCGAGTGTAGCGCATCCTCCAATGGTAGAGATGGCCACGGAAGGTGCGAGATCGTGTGTTAACTGTCGGCTCTGGGGGCGATTGCTAGCTGAGCCAGGCCGGGCATGAAGTAGATGACCGCATCTAGCGGCAGTGTAGGCATACGTACATACCGACGTACAAAAATGGAGTCGGGTGCTGCCTAAGGAATGAGTACTTATGAACAGTATATGATCTAGCAACGAACAATATAGAGTGTATAAACGTCGTTCCTACATTCATGTACTAGTTGATTAAGTGCTACAGTAACATAAAAATATCATTACATAACATGTTGCCAATTTAACGCTTGTTAAAAAACTACCTGATTGCGTACGTACGTGAGCATTCTTGGTTGACAGTTGTGCGAGAAAGTTGGAGTAAAAGGAAGTAAGGCTGAAAGTATAATATGTTTGAGAAAGTCAGCGGATGTTTATTGTGCATAAATAGTAACAAAACTGATGGGAAATACTTACATTAGAATTTATGCATAATGATTGGTAATAATGCTATGCATGATATATGAGAAAAATTTGGTTGATATTAATTGAGAACAGTTAAGTGCAAGTTGACATTGAGTGAGTGTACACACGAAAGAACACGTGATAGTTGAGGAATGTGAGTGACGGTTGGTGTTTTTGCTAGAGGCAACGACGGTAATTACAGGCGTGAAGATGAAGGAATGTACCGGCCGGATATAGTGAAATGCATGTAGGGCATGAAACATACATGAGCATGATGAGTTATACAAGACATACGAAATTATACACAATGTAATTATTACGGTAAGATACTTATAGTAACAAGGTACGATAATTATAGTACGGCGAGAGTACAGAAGGGCAGCTATTATAGGGGCAATAGCAATGTAATTAGCTGCTACAAATCAATCAGCAATACCTACTTATTCAGTTACCACATAATCATAAATTAAGTGAAAGACAAATCACATTCATCATTATAGCTGTAAACCTGTAACTCCTTCCTCTTGGTCCCTGCCTTACGTATCTGCATACCCTGCCACCTCCCTTTGGCCTGCCGCCCAACACCTGGTACCAACACACGAGCTGTGGTTCCTAAACCACAGGGCCGCATGCCATTGCCGCTCTCTCCAGCACAACCCTTCAACGTTAATTATAATAATAATTATTATTATTATTGTTATGATAGTGATAATGATACTAAAAATAATAATAATTACAATAATAATATTGATAATAATAATAAAAGCTTTATGAACAACCAACATGGGCATAGTATTACAAATGAGACATCTTATTTTAGGGTTACAGTGTGAACAAAGTTATAAAATTACCGCACACAACTAAGAACAAGTTACAGCACACAACTATATCCTGCCTATGTGTATAGTTATTCGTTCCATCACCTTAACAATGACGAGGCAGCGAGCGCATCACCAGAGCAGATTGCAACGAGGATTTCATTTGGGGAGTTCATAACTCGAGTCATAAGGCTGTATGCTACTTTACGGAACAGTACCTTGATGTGATCTGATTGGTTTTCAGCCAAAACCCTGATCGCTGACGTCGAGCAAGGGACCTGCATCAGCCGTCTAAATGTGTCATTATAACTCACTGTCACTTTCCTCACGCATTATTGAACGTATTTTCTCCACAGTGCATTACAATAAATCGAGTAACAATATTATTTGAATAGCTGGATTCTAGCTTCCCTTGGTGCAAACGAGAATTTTTGTATCAGCATGTTACCAACTGCATTTTGCCGCCTTGTTTGCTTTACAACATCCTTGTCATCAGTGCAATCTGCTGTGATGATGTGCCCTAGCTATTGAAATTCATCCACATAGTCCACTACAACACAGCCTAGTTTTATCTCAGTCGATAGGTAGTAACTAGGACCCTTCGGCCTAACTAGCATACATACAGTTTTTGCAGTGTTATATACAATATCATGAGGTTCAGCAAAATTATTATAGATATCAAGAAGCTTTTGCAATGCTGAGAGAGTTGGTGCTAACAACACCAAGTTATTTGATTCAACTAGCAAATAAAGCTGGGCCAGCAAACAGTACTGTAGATCAAGTCTACCTGGGATTATTAGATTAGTATAGACACTCAGATTTGGGCCATTTCTTAAGTATCTTCAAATGCCGAACGACGAGTGTTATTAGCGGTTTGTGACTGAGGTGCAATCGCCACTCATAACTTCAACAGACCTGTGGTTCAAAGCCATCCGAACTGGATTCAACACAGTCTCGAGGCTAACCACTGGTCGCTCATGAACTAGAAATACTTTGTGATTCCAGCCATTCCTTTTCAAACACCAATTAAGGGTTTTATACCCATAACCATTCAAGGTTTCATAGTTTTATACCTGGAGTCATAAAAAAACATAAGGCTATGTGTAAGAATTGGCTTGGATGAAGTATCATGAAGGAAGAAGAAAAATTCGTTTGAATTTTTAAATTTATCGATTGAAAAGAGCAATCAAGCAATGAAGGGCAGCTATGCAAGGATCATTACGACCTTAATCCATGGCAGGACAACTAGTGTTCTTGTCCTCCGGGCCCAGCACTGGTGGCGGTAGGTCCTCGTCACATGTTGACCAGGCCCATGTCATCAGCTGGGGCCCAAGCTTTCGGTTTAGGCGCAGACGTTACTGCCTGTCATGTGGTTTGCAAGATCCATTGGAAGTTCTGCTCCTATGTGGCTTGCAGAGTCACCAGATCCATCAGCGTCCTGAGATCCTGAACCGCAAGATCCCCGTTCTTAGTTTGCATTTGCAAAAAATGTGGAACTGGTTAGTCAGCTACTCTGCAATTGTAAAACCGTTCTTCCACAGCTCCAGTTTTGTGTGAAAACGCAAGGCCAGCAGTATATAACAAGTGACAAAAAATCACTTGTTATCTGTTTTATCGCGACCATTGTACTATTTCTGAAAATATATCACTTATAGCAAAAATGAGCAGACTTATGAACAAACAAAATTAAGATGAAACTTGACGCATACCCTCACTCAATCGCTACTAGAACCATACTGGCCATGGAGGTATAATAGGTGGAGGGAGCATTGGCTGCTTTGTGTGTGTATTCGAATGAAGCCCCTTTTCGTGCTCAGTTCATGGCTCGGATGCCCGGTCTGGAGTCAGTGCATGAGTCAGTGTTGGTGCAACCGTCGGTCGGGTAGGCTGTGGGGTGCTGGCAGTGCTCGTGATCATGGGTCGACGTTGCTGTTTGTGCCAAAAAACGTCTTCAGCAGATATCCTGATAAACTTTACAAAAGTCAAATTTATTTGACGGAAAGTAAAACATAATACCAACGCTCCGATTAAAACTTTCAATTTTTGGTTGAAATGATCCAAATTTTATTTTTTTAAGATTAACCGCAGAAATTTTCATAAAGCATCACCTAAACAATTGATATATCTCAGAATTAGTTCTCGACGACAAGAAAATCACATTTTTTTTCATGGCGCATCATAGTAATATGAGTGTTAATTGGATGACACCTATAAATCTAGTTTGTGAACGTCAGCGAATATTTAATTGACCAAAGTAA
>SDVV010033485.1:0-11293 GCA_016164225.1 Gammarus roeselii
CAAGAAACAGAGATTTAGACACGTTGTCAGGTATTTACTTCGAGACAGTTCCCACTAACCTGCGAGCTGTTGCCAGGAACAGAGATTTAGACACGCAGTCAGGTATTTACTTCGAGACAGTTCCCACTAACTTTCGAGCTGCTGCCAGGTACAGATATTTAGGCACGTAGCCAGGTATTTACTTCGAGACAGTTCCCCCCAACTTTCCAGCTGTTGCCAGGTACAGAGATTCAGACACGTAATCAGGTATTTACCTCGAGACAGTTCCCACCAACTTTTGAGCTGTTGTCAGGACAGAGATATAGACACGAAATCAGGTATTCACTTCGAGACTGTCCCTACCAACTTCGAGCTGTTGCCAGGGACAGAGATTTTGACACGCAGTCAGGCATTTACTTCGAAACTGTTCCCACAAGCTTCGAGCTGTTGCCTTGTACAGAAATTTAGACACGTAGTAAGGTATTTACTACGAGACAGTTCCCACCAACTCTCTAGCTGTTGCCAGGTACAGAGATTCAAACACGTGGTCAGGTATTTACTTCGAAACAGTTCCCACTAATTTCGAGCTTTTGCCAGGTACAGAGATTTAAACACGCAGTCATGTATTTACTTCGTGACAGTTTCAACCAACTTCGAGCTGTTTCCAGAAACAGAAATTTATACACGTAGTCAGGCATTTACTTCGAGATAGTTCCCCCCAACTTTCTAGCTGTTGCCAGGTACAGAGATTCAGAAATCTAGTCAGGTATTTACCTCGAGACAGTTCTCACCAACTTTTGAGCTGTTGTCAGGTACAGAGAAATTTAGACACGTAGTCAGGTATTTACTTCGAGACAGTTCCCACCAACTTCAAGCTGTAGCCAGGTATAGAGCTTAAGACATGTAGTCACGTATTCACTTCGAGACAGTTCCCACGAACTTCGAGCTGTTGCTATTTACAGAGATTTCGACCCGCAGTCAGGTATTTACTTCAAGACAGTTTCCACCCCCTTCCACCTGTTGCCAGGTACAGAGATTCAGACACGTAGTCAGGTATTTACTTCGAGACAGTTCCAACCAACTTTCCAGTGGTTGCCGGGTACAGAGATTTAGACGCGTAGTCATGTATTCACTTCGAAACAGTTTTCACCAACTTCAAGCTGTTGCCAGGTACAGAGATTTCGACACGCAGTGAGGCATTTACTTCGAAACATTTCCACCAGCTTCGAGCTGTTGTCTTGTACAGAAATTTAGACACGTAGTCAGGTATTTACTTCAAGACAGTTCCCAACAACTTTCTAGCTAATGCCAGATACAGAGATTCAGACACGTAGTCAGGTATTTACTTCGAAACAGTTCCCACCAATTTTCTAGAAGGTGCCAGGTACAGAGATTTAGACACGTAGTCAGGTATTTACTTCGAGACAGGTCCCACTAACTTTCGAGTTGTTGCCAGGTACAGAGATTTAGGCACGTAGTCAGGTATATACTTCGAAACAGTTCCCCCCAACTTTCTAGCTGTTGCCAGGTACAAAGATTCAGACATGTAGTCAGGTATTTACCTCGAGACGGTTCCCACCAACTGCTGAGCTGTTGTCAGGTACAGAGATTTAGACACAAAGTCAGGTATTTACTCCGAGACTGTTTCTACCAACTTCGATCTGTTGCCAGGTACAGCGATATAGACACGAAGTCAGGTATTTACTTCGAGACAGTTCCCACCAACTTTCGAGCTGTTGCCAGGTACTGAGATTTAGACACGTAGTCAGGTATTTACTCTGAGACAGTTCCCACCAACTTCGAGCTCATGATATGTACAGAAATTTAGACACGATGTCAGGTATTTACTTTGAGACAGTTCCCACCAACTACGAAATTTTGCCAGGTCCAGAGATTTCGACGCGTAGTCAGGTATTTACTTCGAGACAGTTCTCACCAATTTCGAGCTGATGCCAGGAACAGAGATTTAAACACGCAGTCATGTATTTACTTCGTGACAGTTTCAACCAACTTCGATCTGTTTCCATAAACAGAAATTTATACACGTAGTCAGGCATTTACTTCGAGAAAGTTTCCACCAACTTCGAGCTGTTGCAAGAAACAGAGATTTAGACACGTAGTCAGGTCTATACTTCGAGACAGTTCCCACTAACTTTCGAGCAGTTGCCTGGTACAGAGATTTGAACACGCAGTCATGTATTTACTACGGGAAAGTTTCAACCAACTTCGTGCTGTTTCCAGGTACAGAAATTTAGACACGTAGTCAGGCATTTACTTCGAGAAAGTTCCCACCAATTTCGAGCTGTTGCAAGAAACAGAGATTTAGACACGTTGTCAGGTATTTACTTCGAGACAGTTCCCACTAACTTGCGAGCTGTTGCCAGGAACAGAGATTTAGACACGCAGTCAGGTATTTACTTCGAGACAGTTCCCACTAACTTTCGAGCTGTTGCCAGGCACAGAGATTTGAACACGCAGTCATGTATTTACTACGTGAAAGTTTCAACCAGCTTCGAGCTGTTTCCAGGTACAGAGATTTAGACATGTAGTCAGGCATTTACTACGAGAAAGTTTCCACCAATTTCGAGCTGATGCAAGAAACAGAGATTTAGACACGTTGTCAGGTATTTACTTCGAGACAGTTCCCACTAACCTGCGAGCTGTTGCCAGGAACAGAGATTTAGACACGCAGTCAGGTATTTACTTCGAGACAGTTTCCACTAACTTTCGAGCTGCTGCCAGGTACAGAGATTTAGGCACGTAGCCAGGTATTTACTTCGAGACAGTTCCCCCCAACTTTCCAGCTGTTGCCAGGTACAGAGATTCAGACACGTAATCAGGTATTTACCTCGAGACAGTTCCCACCAACTTTTGAGCTGTTGTCAGGACAGAGATATAGACACGAAATCAGGTATTCACATCGAGACTGTTTCTACCAACTTCGAGCTGTTGCCAGGGACAGAGATATAGACACGAAGTCAGGTATTTACTTCGAGACAGTTCTCACCAATTTTCGAGCTGTTGCCAGGTACAGAGATTTTTAGACACGCAGTCAGGTATTTACTCCGAGACAGTTCCCACCAGCTTCGAGCTCATGACAGGTACAGGAATTTTGACACGTAGTCAGGTATTTACTTCGAGACAGTTCCCACCAACTCCGAAATGTTGCCAGGTACAGATATTTAGATACGTAGTCAGGTATTTACTTCGAGACAGTCCCCATCAACTTCGAGCTGTTGCTAGGTACAGAAATTTAAACACGTTGTCAGGTATTTACTTCAAGACATTTTCCACCAACTTCAAGCTGTAGCCAGGTAGAGAGCTTATGACATGTAGTCACGTAGTCACTTCGAGACAGTTCCCACGAACTTCGAGCTGGTGCTGTTTACAGAGATTTAGACCCGCAGTCAGGTATTTACTTCGAGACAGTTTTCACTCCCTTCCAGCTGTTGCCAGGTAGAGAGATTTAGACACGTAGTCAAGTATTCACTTCGAGACAGTTCCAACAAACTTTCCAGCGGTTGCCGGGTCCAGAGATTTAGACACGTAGTCAGGTATCCACTTCGGAACAGTTTTCACCAATTTCGAGCTGTTGCCAGGTACAGAGATTTTGACACGCAGTCAGGCATTTACTTCGAAACTGTTCCCACAAACTTCGAGCTGTTGCCTTGTACAGAAATTTAGACACGTAGTAAGGTATTTACTTCGAGACAGTTCCCACCAACTCTCTAGCTGTTGCCAGATACAGAGATTCAAACACGTGGTCAGGTATTTACTTCGAAACAGTTCCCACCAATTTCGAGCTTTTGCCAGGTACAGAGATTTAAACACGCAGTCAGGTATTTACTTCGAGACAGTTCCCACCAACTTCAAGCTGTAGCCAGGTATAGAGCTTAAGACATGTAGTCACGTATTCACTTCGAGACAGTTCCCACGAACTTCGAGCTGTTGCTATTTACAGAGATTTTGACCCGCAGTCAGGTATTTACTTCAAGACAGTTTCCACCCCCTTCCACCTGTTGCCAGGTACAGAGATTCAGACACGTAGTCAGGTATTTACTTCGAGACAGTTCCAACCAACTTTCCAGCGGTTGCCGAGTCCAGAGATTTAGACACGTAGTCAGGTATCCACTTCGAAACAGTTTTCACCAACTTCGAGCTGTTGCCAGGTATAGAGCTTATGACATGTAGTCACGTAGTCACTTCGAGACAGTTCCCACGAACTTCGAGCTGGTGCTATCTACAGAGATTTAGACCCGCAGTCAGGTATTTACTTCGAGACAGTTTTCACTCCCTTCCAGCTGTTGCCGGGTACAGAGATTTAGACACGTAGTCTAGTATTCACTTCAAGACAGTTCCAACCAACTTTCCAGCGGTTGCCGGGTCCAGAGATTTAGACACGTAGTCAGGTATCCACTTCGAAACAGTTTTCACCAACTTCGAGCTGTTGCCAGGTACAGAGATTTTGACACGCAGTCAGGCGTTTACTTCGAAACAGTTCCCACCATCTTCGAGCTGTTGCCTCGTACAGAAACTTAGACACGAAGTCAGGTATTTACTTCGAGACAGTTCCCATCAACTCTCTAGCTGTTGCCAGATACAGAGATTCAGACACGTAGTCAGGTATCCACTTCGAGACAGTTCGCACCAACTCCGAAATGTTGCCAGGTACAGAGATTTCGACGCGTATTCAGGTATTTACTTCGAGACAGTTCCCACCAATTTCTAGCTGTTGCCAGGTACCGAGTTTCAGACACGTTGTCAGGTATTTACTTCGAAACAGTTCCCACCAATTTTATAGCAGGTGCAAGGTACAGAGATTTAGACACGTAGTCAGGCATTTACTTCGAGATAGTTTCCATTAACTTCGAGCTGTTGCCAGCACAGAGATATAGACACGTAGTCAGGTATTCACTTCGAGACATTTCCCCCAATTTTCGAGCTGTTGCCAGGTACAGAGATTTATACACGTAGTCAGGTATTTACTTCGAAACAGTTCCAACCATTTTTCTAGCTGTTGCCAGATACAGAGATTTCGAAGCGTAGTCAGGTATTTCATTCGAGACCGTTCCCCCCGACTTTCGAGCTGTTGCCAGGTACAGAGATTTAGACACGTAGTCAGGTATTTACTTCGAGACAGTTCCCACCATTTTTCGAGCTGTTGCAAGGTACAGAGATCTAGGCACGTAGTCAGGTATTTACTTCGAGACAGTTCCCACAAACTTTCTAGCTGTGGCCAGGTACAGAGATCCAGACACGTAGTCAGGTATTTATTTCGAAACAGTTCCCAACAATTTTCTAGCTGTTGCCAGGTACCGAGTTTCAGACACGTAGTCAGGTATTTACTTCGAAACAGTTCCCACCAATTTTCTAGCAGGTGACAGGTACAGAGATATAGACACGCAGTCAGGTATTTACTTCGAGACAGTTCCCACTAACTTTCGAGCTGTTGCCAGGTACAGAGATTTAGGCACATAGTCAGGCATTTACTTCGAGAGAGTTCCCCAAACCTTTCTAGCTGTTGCCAGGTATAGAGATTCAGACACGTAGTTAGGTATTTCCCTCGGGACAGTTCCCACCAAGTTTTGAGCTGTTGTCAGGTACAGAGATTTAGACTCGAAGCCAGGTATTTACTTCGAGACAGTTCCCACCAACTTTCGAGCTGTTGCCAGGTACAGAGATTTAGACACGTAGTCAGGTATTTACTCCGAGACAATTCCCACCAACTTCGAGCACATGACAGGTAAAGAAATTTAGACACGTAGTCAGGTATTTACTTCGAGACAGTTCCCACCAACTCCGAAATGTTTCCAGGTGCAGAGATTTCGACACGTAGTCAGGTATTCACTTCGTGACAGTTCGCACCAATTTCGAGCTGTTGCCAGGTACAGAGATTTAAACACACAGTCATGTATTTACTTCGTGACAAATTCAACCAACTTCGAGCTGTTTC
Source organism: Gammarus roeselii (assembly GCA_016164225.1). NCBI lineage: Eukaryota > Metazoa > Arthropoda > Malacostraca > Amphipoda > Gammaridae > Gammarus > Gammarus roeselii. Next base: position 5,933 of record SDVV010033485.1, read on the forward strand.
CATGTACAGAGATTTAGACACGTAGTCAGGCAATAACTTCCAGATAGTTCCCCCCCACTTTCTAGCTTTTTCAGGTACAGAGATTCAGACACATAGTCAGGTATTTACCTCGAGACAGTTCCCACCAACTTTTGAGCTGTTGTCATGTACAGAGATTTGGACACGAAGTCAGGTATTTACTTCGAGACTGTTTCTACCAACTTCGAGCTGTTGCCAGGTACAGAGATATAGACACGAAGTCAGGTATTTACTTCGAGACAGTTCCCACCAATTTTCGAGCTGTTGCCAGGCACAGAGATTTAGACACGTAGTCAGGTAATTACTTCGAGAGAGTTCTCACCAATTTCGAGCTGTTGCCAGGTACCGAGATTTGATCACAGTCATGTATTTACTTCGTGAAAGTTTCAACCAACTTCGAGCTGTTTCCAGGTACAGAGATTTAGACACGTAGTCAGGCATTTACTTCGAGAAAGTTTCCATCAATTTCGAGCTGTTGCAAGGAACAGAGATTTAGACACTTTGTCATGTATTTACTTCGAGACAGTTCCCACTAACTTGCGAGCTGTTGCCAGGAACAGAGATTTAGACACGCAGTCGGGTATTTACTTCGAGACAGTTCCCACTAACTTTCGAGCTGTTGCCAGGTACAGAGATTTAGGCACGTAGTCAGGTATTTACTTCGAGACAGTTCCCCCCAACTTTCCAGCTCTTGCCAGTTACAGAGATTTAGACACGTAATTGGGTTTTTACCTCGAGACAGTTCCCACCAACTTTTGAGCTGTTGTCAGGACAGAGATTTAGACACGAAATCAGGTATTCACTTCGAGACTGCTTCTACCAACTTAGAGCTGTTGCCAGGGACAGAGATATAGACACGAAGTCAGGTATTTACTTCGAGACAGTTCTCACCAACTTTCAAGCAGTTGCAAGGCACAGAGATTTAGACACGCAGTCAGGTATTTACTCCGAGACAGTTCCCACCAACTTCGAGCTCATGACAGGTACAGAAATTTAGACACGTAGTCAGGTATTTACTTCGAGACAGTTCCCACCAACTCCGGAATGTTGCCAGGTACAGAAATTTAAACACGTAGCCAGGTATTTACTTCGAGACGTTTCCACAAACTTCAAGCTGTAGCCAGGTATAGAGCTTAAGACATGTAGTCACGTAGTCACTTCGAGACAGTTCCCACGAACTTCGAGCTGATGCTATTTACAGAGATTTAGACCCGCAGTCAGGTATTTACTTCGAGACAGCTTTCACTCCCTTCCAGCTGTTGCCAGGTACAGAGATTTAGACACGTAGTCAAGTATTCACTTCGAGACAGTTCCAACCAACTTTCCAGCGGTTGCCGGGTCCAGAGATTCAGACACGTAGTCAGGTATCCACTCCGGAACAGTTTTCACCAATTTCGAGCTGTTGCCAGGTACAGCGATATAGACACGAAGTCAGGTATTTACTTCGAGACAGTTCCCACCAACTTTCGAGCTGTTGCCTTGTACAGAAATTTAGACACGTAGTCAGGTATTTACTCCGAGACAGTTCCCGCCAACTTCGAGCTCATGATATGTACAGAAATTTAGACACGTAGTCAGGTATTTACTTTGAGACAGTTCCCACCAACTTCGAAATATTGCCAGGTACAGAGATTTGAACACGCAGTCATGTTTTTACTTCGTGACAGTTTCAACCAACTTCAAGCTGTTTCCAGGTACAGAGATTTAGACACGTAGTCAGGCATTTACTTCGAGAAAGTTTCCACCAACTTCGAGCTGTTGCAAGAAACAGAGATTTAGACACGTAGTCAGGTCTATACTTCGAGACAGTTCCCACTAACTTTCGAGCTGTTGCCAGGTACATAGATTTGAACACGCAGTCATGTATTTACTACGTGAAAGTTTCAACCAGCTTCGAGCTGTTTCCAGGTACAGAGATTTAGACATGTAGTCAGGCATTTACTACGAGAAAGTTTCCACCAATTTCGAGCTGATGCAAGAAACAGAGATTTAGACACGTTATCAGGTATTTACTTCGAGACAGTTCCCACTAACCTGCGAGCTGTTGCCAGGAACAGAGATTTAGACACGCAGTCAGGTATTTACTTCGAGACAGTTCCCACTAACTTTCGAGCTGCTGCCAGGTACAGAGATTTAGGCACGTAGCCAGGTATTTACTTCGAGACAGTTCCCCCCAACTTTCCAGCTGTTGCCAGGTACAGAGATTCAGACACGTAATCAGGTATTTACCTCGAGACAGTTCCCAACAACTTTTGAGCTGTTGTCAGGACAGAGATATAGACAAGAAATCAGGTATTCACTTCGAGACTGTTTCTACCAACTTCGAGCTGTTGCCAGGGACAGAGATATAGACACGAAGTCAGGCATTCACTTCGAGACAGTTCTCACCAATTTTCGAGCTGTTGCCAGGTATAGAGATTTAGACACGCAGTCAGGTATTTACTCCGAGACCGTTACCACCAACTTCGAGCTCATGACAGGTACAGAAATTTAGACACGTAGTCAGGTATTTACTTCGAGACAGTTCCCACCAACTCCGAAATGATGCCAGGTACAATATTTAGACACGTAGTCAGGTATTTACTTCGAGACAGTCCCCATCAACTTCGAGCTGTTGTTAGGTACAGAAATTTAAACACGTAGTCAGGTATTTACTTCGAGAGAGTTTCCACCAACTTCAAGCTGTAGCCAGGTATAGAGCTTATGACATGTAGTCACGTAGTCACTTCGAGACAGTTCCCACGAACTTCGAGCTGGTGCTATCTACAGAGATTTAGACCCGCAGTCAGGTATTTACTTCGAGACAGTTTTCACTCCCTTCCAGCTGTTGCCAGGTACAGAGATTTAGACACGTAGTCTAGTATTCACTTCGAGACAGTTCCTACCAACTTTCCAGCGGTTGCCGGGTCCAGAGATTTAGACACGTAGTCAGGTATCCACTTCGGAACAGTTTTCACCAACTTCGAGCTGTTGCCAGGTACAGAGATTTTGACACGCAGTCAGGCATTTACTTCGAAACAGTTCCCACCAGCTTCGAGCTGTTGCCTTGTACAGAAATTTAGACACGTAGTCAGGTATTTACTTCGAGATAGTTCCCACCAACTCTCTAGCTGTTGCCAGATACAGAGATTCAAACACGTAGTCAGGTATATACTTCGAAACAGTTCCCACCAATTTCGAGCTTGTGCCAGGTACAGAGATTTAAACACGCAGTCATGTATTTACTTCGTGACAGTTTCAACCAACTTCAAGCTGTTTCCAGAAACAGAAATTTATACACGTAGTCAGGCATTTACTTTGAGATAGTTCCCCCCAACTTTCTAGCTGTTGCCAGGTACAGAGATTCAGACATCTAGTCAGGTATTTACCTCGAGACAGTTCTCACCAACTTTTGAGCTGTTGTCAGGTACAGAGAAATTTAGACACGTAGTCAGGTATTTACTTCGAGACAGTTCCCACCAACTTCAAGCTGTAGCCAGGTATAGAGCTTAAGACATGTAGTCACGAATTCACTTCGAGACAGTTCCCACGAACTTCGAGCTGTTGCTATTTACAGAGATTTCGACCCGCAGACAGGTATATACTTCAAGACAGTTTCCACCCCCTTCCACCTGTTGCCAGGTACAGAGATTCAGACACGTAGTCAGGTATTTACTCCGAGACAGTTCCCACCAACTTCGAGCTCATGATATGTACAGAAATTTAGACACGTAGTCAGGTATTTACTTTGAGACAGTTTCCACCAACTTCGAAATGTTGCCAGGTACAGAGATTTCGACGCGTAGTCAGGTATTTACTTCGAGACAGTTCTCACCAATTTCGAGCTGTTGCCAGGAACAGAGATTCGAACACGCAGTCATGTTTTTACTTCGTGACAGTTTCAACCAACTTCGAGCTGTTTCCAAGTACAGAGATTTAGACACGTAGTCAGGCATTTACTTCGAGAAAGTTTCAACCAACTTTCCAGCGGTTGCCGGGTACAGAGATTTAGACACGTAGTCAGGTATTCACTTCGAAACAGTGTTCACCAACTTCTACCTGTTGCCATGAACAGAGATTTCGACACGCAGTCAGGCATTTACTTCGAAACATTTCCACCAGCTTCGAGCTGTTGTCTTGTACAGAAATTTAAACACGTAGTCAGGTATTTACCTCAAGACAGTTCCCAACAACTTTCTAGCTGTTGCCAGACACAGAGATTCAGACACGTAGTCAGGTATTTACTTCGAAACAGTTCCCACCAATTTTCTAGAAGGTGCCAGGTACAGAGATTTAGACACGTAGTCAGGTATTTACTTCGAGACAGGTCCCACTAACTTTCGAGCTGTTGCCAGGTACAGAGATTTAGGCGCGTAGTCAGGTATTTACTTCGAAACAGTTCCCCCCAACTTTCTAGCTGTTGCCAGGTACAGAGATTCAGACATCTAGTCAGGTATTTACCTCGAGACAGTTCTCACCAACTTTTGAGCTGTTGTCAGGTACAGAGATTTAGACACGAAGTCGGGTATTTACTTCGAGACTGTTTCTACCAACTTCGAGCTGTTGCCAGGTACACAGATATAGACACGAAGTCAGGTATTTACTTCGAGACAGTTCCCACCAACTTTCTAGCTGTTGCCAGGTACAGATACTTAGACACGTAGTCAGGTATTTACCTCGAGACGGTTCCCACCAACTTTTGAGCTGTTGTCAGGTACAGAGATTTAGACACAAAGTCAGGTATTTACTCCGAGACTGTTTTTACCAACTTCGATCTGTTGCCAGGCACAGCGATATAGACACGAAGTCAGGTATTTACTTAGAGACAGTTCCCACCAACTTTCGAGCTGTTGCCAGGTACAGAAATTTAAACACGTAGTCAGGTATTTAATTTGAGACAGTTTCCACCAACTTCGAAATGTTGCCAGGTACAGAGATTTCGACGCGTAGTCAGGTATTTACTTCGAGACAGTTCTAACCAATTTCGAGCTGTTGCCAGGAACAGAGATTCGAACACGCAGTCATGTTTTTACTTCGTGACAGTTTCAACCAACTTCGAGCTGTTTCCAAGTACAGAGATTTAGACACGTAGTCAGGCATTTACTTCGAGAAAGATTCCACCAACTTCGAGCTGTTGCAAGAAACAGAGATTTAGACACGTAGTCAGGTCTATACTTCGAGACAGTTCCCAATATTTTTCGAGCTGTTGCCAGGTACAGAGATTTAGGCACGAAGTCAGGCATTTACTTCGACACAGTTCCCCACAACTTTCTAGCTGTTGCCAGGTATAGAGATTCAGACACGTAGTCAGGTATTTACCTCGAGATAGTTCCCACCAACTTTTGAGCTGTTGTCAGGTACAGA
>SDVV010033486.1:0-11293 GCA_016164225.1 Gammarus roeselii
CATGCGCGGGGCAGTATATTAGGCAACTTCAGTCGATCGGGACAGCTAGAGTGCAATCTAACATGCGCGGGGCAGTATATTAGGCAACTTCACTCGACTGGGACAGCTAGAGTGCAATCTAACATGCGCGGGGCAGTATATTAGGCAACTTCACTCGACTGGGACAGCTAGAGTGCAATCTAACATGCGCGGGGCAGTATATTAGGCAACTTCACCTGATCGAGGTAGCTAGAGAGCATCATGTCACGCTTGAGGCAGTATATTAGGCAACTTCACCTGATCGAGGTAGCTAGAGAGCATCATGTCACGCTTGAGGCAGTATATTAGGCAACTTCACCTGATCGAGGTAGCTAGAGAGCATCATGTCACGCTTGAGGCAGTATATTATGCAACTTCACCTGATCGAGGTAGCTAGAGAGCATCATGACACGCTGGAGGCAGTATATTAGGCAACTTCACCTGATCGAGGTAGCTAGAGAGCATCATGTCACGCTTGAGGCAGTATATTAGGCAACTTCAGTCGATTGGTAAAGTTAGCGACCTGTCATGCACGAAGCTGTGATGAGGCTACTTGACATGCTTGGGCCGCTATTGAGCGACCTAACATGCTTGTGGCAGCTATTGAGCGACCTAACATGCTTGTGGCAGCTATTGAGAGGACTAACATGCTTGTGGCAGCTATTGAGCGACCTAACATGCTTGTGGCAGCTATTGAGAGGACTAACATGCTTGTGGCAGCTATTGAGCGACCTAACATGCTTGTGGCAGCTATTGAGAGGACTAACAACCTTTTGACAGTTATTGATCGGCCTAACTTGCTTGGGACAGCAATTGAGCGACCTAACACACTTGGGGCAGCAATTGGGTGACCTAACACACTTGGGGCAACAATTGGGCGACCTAACACACTTGGGGCAACAATTGGGCGACCTAACACACTTGGGGCAACAATTGGGCGACCTAACACACTTGGGGCCACAATTGGGCGACCTAACACACTTGGGGCAACAATTGGGCGACCTAACACACTTGGGGCAGCTACTGGGCGCCCTAAATATTTGAGACAGCTGTTATACGACCTAACATGCTTAGGCAGCTATTGGACGACCTTGCATGATTGAGGCAGCTATAGTGTGACGTAGCATAATTGAATCAGCTATTGGGCGACCTGATATTTTCGGCGCAGCTGAACGGCGATCTGACTCACTAGGCTCAGCTATAATAGGACATGAAATGCTGAAGCGGCAACAATCGACATGGGCGGGCTGCAATAAGGCCACCCGACATAGTTGGGGCATCAATAGAGCGACCTGACATACCCAAAGAAGCTAAAAGGCAACCTCTCATGCTCGAGGCAGCATCTGGCAACTAAACTTGTGCTATTGGCAGCTATGATAACTGCACATCCCGGCTAAAAGTATTGCAGAGACCGTCAAAGATTATTGTGGAATTCTTAAGATCAACCAACGAAGATCTTGAAAGATCATTGTCGAATGACTCGACGGTTATCGTTGATCTTTATCGCCGTGATTACCGATACTATATTCCGTGTATCGGCATCGAGGTACGGCAATTATTTTGTCGACGACAGCGACGTTTTCGGATGTTATTCTAGATTGATTTTCCAAAATCAGTGCTGATGTTCATTGATTTGAATTGGTACCGCTACTGTCGTTCAGCGGATAGTTCCACCATGAAGTATCGACACAAATTATGGATTCGAGGGTAACTTGGAATCGCGACTGATATTGAACTGTGTTGTCGACTAATTCACTTTGTTGCTGACATTTGATTTGAGTTGCTCGGAACGGCGGCAATGAGATATAATGCCCTTTGTCCATCTTTAGAACGACAATGAAATTTAATGCCCTTCGTCCATATTGAGAGCGGCAATGAGATTTAATGCTCTTCGTCCATCTTGAGAGCGGCAATGAGATGTAATGCCCTTCGTCCATCTTGAGAGCGGCAATGAGATGTAATGCCCTTCGTCCATCTTGAGAGGGGCAATGAGATTTAATGCCCTTCGTCCATCTTGAGAGCGGCAATGAGATCTAATGCCCTTCGTCCATCTTGAGAGCGGCAATGAGATTTAATGTCCTTCGTCCATCATGAGAGCGGCAATGAGATGTAATGCCCTTCGTCCATCTTGAGAGCGGCAATGAGATCTAATGCCCTTCGTCCATCTTGAGAGCGGCAATGAGATCTAATGCCCTTCGTCCATCTTGAGAGCGGCAATGAGATCTAATGCCCTTCGTCCATCTTGAGAGCGGCAATGAGATCTAATGCCCTTCGTCCATCTTGAGAGCGGCAATGAGATTTAATGTCCTTCGTCCATCATGAGAGCGGCAATGAGATTTAATACCCTTCGTCCATCTTGAGAGCGGCAATGAGATCTAATGCCCTTCGTCCATCTTGAGAGCGGCAATGAGATTTAATGTCCTTCGTCCATCATGAGAGCGGCAATGAGATTTAATGCCCTTCGTCCATCTTGAGAGCGGCAATGAGATCGAATGCCCTTCGTCCATCTTGAGAGCGGCAATGAGATTTAATGCCCTTCGTCCATCTTCAGAGCGGCAATGAGATTTAATGCCCTTCGTCCATCTTGAGAGGACCAAATTCATTGTGCAGAAATCTTACGGCACTACGTGCGAACAATGACTAGATTTGAGACCAAAGTGCACATTGTTTTCCTTTGAATTTGACAGAAAGAGTTGTTCAACGAACCCAGGATGATGAACGGAGATGGGCATTATTTGATTTATTTTAGTCAAAATTACTGTTTGTGAGTTGGTCGAAAATGATTTCGAACATTTTAAGCTTCGATGTGATCTCTCTGTACCTACTACGCGCATTGTGCGTCTGAACAACAATTACAAAAACATAATTGATGAAACTGTCAAATAATCATTACTGGTTAACGACCGAACTTAATGATCTTCAGCAGTCATCCCTTCACTAGTCGACCGCAGAAGAATCCAAGTTCCACTTGACGATTATTGAGGAAGCCGCGCCGGGAATGAGATTAGAAAAGTCCCGAGACGATATGACGCTTTTAAAAAATTGTTCAACGGTTAATATCGTGACTGGCTCTTGTATTGATAGAAACGCTTCATTGTTTATCGGTTAATATCGTCACTGGCTGTTGCATTGATGGAAACGCTTCATTGGTCAACGATTAATATCGTCACTGGCTGTTGCATTGATAGAAACGCTTCATTGGTCAACGATTAATATCGTCACTGGCTGTTGCATTGATGGAAACGCTTCATTGGTCAACGATTAATATCGTCACTGGCTGTTGCATTGATAGAAACGCTTCATTGTTCAACGATTAATATCGTCAATGACTGTTGTATTGATGGAAACGCTTCATTGTTCAATTATTAATATCATCATTAGCTTTTGTATTGATGGGAACGCTTCATTGTTCAATGATTAATATCGTCATTGACTGTTGTATTAATGGCAACACTTCATTGTTCAACGAATAATATCGTCATTGGCTGTTGTATTGATGGAAACGCTTCATCGTTCAACGGTTAACATCGTCATTGACTGTTGTACCCCGAGATCGTCATAATCCTTCATGAGTATATTATTTATAATTAGTGATGAAACTGCTTCATTGTTTGACGTTGATTGTAAGGGCCGGAGGTATATTGTTTTACTTACCTCTCACAATTAGAATTGATATTGCATCATTGTTGTTCAACTGTTGATAATGTATTAATTGGCTGATGACTTTTAATATCCTCAAAACGAATGCATGAAAATAATTATTTAGAGTTCAAGATGAAACGTCATCAATGCTCTAAGGTGATTCCGATCGACGGCGGCCATTCTCTGCATCAATCAACATCAACCCAAAGAAGATGCTTCGTTGACGCTTACTGGTGATGTTAGATTGGTTTATTGAGGAAGGATAGTTCAGGCGTTGGTCGATGATTGAACAGAACAGCAGATTTGCCTGACGATCAATCTGTTCTAATCGTCATTGCTCATCAACGATGCAATCGACCGCTGGCCGCAAATCCTGTAATTTGACGACATTAAGCTGGTATGACGATCAAACATTTCAGAAAAACTGCACTGATTGTCAACAATCTCTATAGGATGACTGAAGAGTTGGACGCTCCTCCCTGAACTGCAACGCTGATCTGTAATACTGAAGAGTTGACCACTCCTCGCTGAACTGCAACGCTGATCTGTAATACTGAAGAGTTGACCACTCCTCACTGAACTGCAACGCTGATCTGTAATACTGAAGAGTTGACCACTCCTCGCTGAACTGCAACGCTGATCTGTAATACTGAAGAGTTGACCACTCCTCACTGAACTGCAACGCTGAACTGTAATACTGAAGAGTTGACCACTCCTCACTGAACTGCAACGCTGAACTGTAATACTGAAGAGTTGGTCACTCCTCACTGAACTGCAACGCTGATCTGTAATACTGAAGAGTTGGTCACTCCTCACTGAACTGCATCGCTGATCTGTAATACTGAAGAGTTGGTCACTCCTCACTGAACTGCAACGCTGATCTGTAACCTGCAATAATCAGTGATGATATCTGCGACTACTTCACCAAGGCATATCGTGCGATAAAGCTAGTGGCGGTCCCTGGGGCGAGGATTGTACAACCAGTGATGATGGGGCGAGGATTGTCCCCATCTTTGATGTTAACTTCCAGTACGGATTTCATTTTGACGCAGGATATGCAACAAACAAAATCTTGTCCTTAACATGACTTACAATGTATGTATGATTGCTAGTGAACGAATGCCTTTATATAACTTCCCAACTTTGAGGAGTTGCACAACATCTTCTTTGAAGTCGTTCCGTTGAAGGCCATCAATCATGGCATATTTTTATCGCCTCGATCAAACTGTCGGCGTATTCAGAGCAGTAAGTATACGATAACCTGATGAAAACTTATAAACGACTCTTGTAAATACAAACGGCTTTAAGGGGTAGGTGCACGCTACTCTGGTGGGGAGGAAGGGGACGACGGTAGTAGTCAAACATACAAGATATGATTTCAATTGATGACGCTTACACGACTACACCAATCCTACTTATCATCCCTTTGTCAGCCCTACTTTATCATCCCTACGTTATCAGCCCTTCTTTATCAGCCCTATTTTATCACCCTTACGTTATCAGTCCTACTATATCAGCCCTACTTCATCAGCCTTACTTTATCAGCCCTACTTTATCAGCCCTACTTCATCAGCCCTACTTTATCAGCCCTACTTTATTATCCCTACGCTATCAGCCCTATTTGAATATCTGTGATGATCAAATGGAACTCAATAATGAATGTCCTTGAGCTTGAGCTCATATACACGAGGCAGGTTCATATACCTGGAAGGACGCAGGAACATGATGCAATGGTGCAAAAGTGAGCAGAAAGGCGGACTTATTCACTTACATGTTTGAACCGCCCGGCGGAATCTTTCAGGACGGCTCAACCCTCTATTAGTTCTGCCAATCGACCAATATATATAGTCTCTAATCCTCTTCTGTTCACTACCACCCACGCAAACAATGTCAGCCTCCCTGGCACCCTCAACATTGAACAACTTATCGAAATACTCAACCCACCTCTTTCGTACATCACCAATCTCCAAAAACAACCGACCGCTTACATTATTCCTCACCTCCTCGTTCCCCTCTTCCTCTTTCGTCCCCTCTTTGCCTCTTTCCTGAACAACTTTTTGTTCTCCTCAGAATTCTGGCTGAACCGCCTGCCCCACCCTCTTAGCTCTCCTTAGCTCTCCTTACCATTCGCTTTACCTGTTTACTTTTCACCCTTTAGCTTTCATAGGCCACCACCGACCTCCTTGCAAACACTTCCCAGATGATCTTCTCTACTGCGCCCCGCCAGTTTAACCAAAACGTTCCACCCCTTGCACAGCCTTTCCTCCTACACTCACCCAAACGGAGTATATCTTACACATCTCAACGACCCTTCTCAGTACGTCTTCCATTCTTCCTCAAAGCGTTCTTCGGCCTTTTTTTCTCCCACTGCCATGTTCTTCTGTCAATGCCTGCTGGAACTGCTCAGCTCTGCTTGCTGCATCCAGTTCCTTCCCCATCATTACCGCTCTTCCTCAAATCACTCTTTTGTTCCCATTCCACCTCTGCTCCAGTCTTAATCTCTCATCTACCAGTAGATGGTCAGATATTCCTCCACCCTCCACTCTAAGCCCCACACATCCATAGGCTCCTCACAACTCTCATAGAAATCAGTATATTATATATTAGCACTCGCTTCACTACTGACTGTATCAAGCGCTATCCTTTCCCAAGTGTACGTTTGGATTGCTTGCTTCTTGAAAGATGTTTCCAGTCACCAGCTTCAGTTCCGTGCACAAACCTATCAGTTTCTCCCCACTGTCATCCCTACCGGGAACGCCATACCTCACGACCACATTCTCCACCACTGCATCTCTAACTCTCCTATTTAGGTCCCCCCGTACAACATCATTGTATCGACCTCCAAAACATTCAATACACTAACTTAGATTAATCCAAAATTGCTCCCTCTCTTTGTCACTCTTATCGCTACCAGGTTTGAAAGCGCTCCCAAACGAACATCGTTCAATATCTACGTTGACTTTCGCTCACATCAATCTAGAAGACACCTCCTTCCACTCGGTAATGCTACTACCCAATCTATCACCAAATATCATAAGCACACCATATCGGGTCCAACCATCCTCCTCGACCGACTTCCTTCCACTTACCACGCTAAAGTCACATTTGACCCAATTTTTCCACTTCGTCTCACTCATCGCTATCACATCATACTTCTTCCTCAAAAAACATCTCACAAATCTCTCTCCTATTTGCTTCAATCGTAATCCAACCACGCACTAGCGTGGTTGGATTCCTAGCCCCCTCGCTCCGCCCATATTAGTCACCTCTTACGATACGTAAAAGGTGACGGTAGCAGCATTCGACTCTCCCACCACAGGGGAAGACGTTTGATTGGCGGAACTAATATGGGGTTGAGCCGTCTTGAAAGAACCCGCTGAGCGGTTCAAACATGGAACTGAATAAGTCCGCCTTTCTGCTCGCTTTTGCACCATTGCATCATGTTCTTGCGTCCTTCCAGGTATATGAACCTGCCCCGTGTATATCTACGCATGAGCTCAAGGACATTCATTATTGAGTTCCATTTGATCATCACAGATATTCAAGTAGGGCTGATAACGTAGGGATGATAAAGTAGGGATGATAAAGTAGGGCTGATAAAGTAGGGATGATAAAGTAGGGCTGATAAAGTAGGGCTGATAAAGTAGGGATGATAAAGTAGGGCTGATAAAGTAGGGCTGATAAAGTAGGGCTGATAAAGTAGGGCTGATAAAGTAGGGCTGATAAAGTAGGGATGATAAAGTAGGGCTGATAAAGTAGGGCTGATAAAGTAGGGCTGATAAAGTAGGGATGATAAAGTAGGACTGGTGTAGTCGTGTAAGATTCATCAAGTGAAATCATATCTTTTATGTTTGACTACTACCGTCGTCGCATTCCTTACCACCAGAGTAGCGTGCACCTACCCCCTAAAGCCGTTTGTATTTACAAGATAATAATACCACAAATTGAACCTATCTTGCCCGCAATGAAATTCCTAATCTGCAATTTCACGGCAGTGTCGCGGTCCAGCTGTGTGCACACATAACTCAAAGGTGGTGCGCAAGTATGCGTGTGTGTACATCCGAGGGAATGAGAGCAATAGCCCAACAAACACGGCCCAACGCTGTCTAAACATTGGGCCGTGGCAATCGACCTGGCCCCATTGAAGCTGGCTTTGGCCAGGCTGTGACACATTGCGCCCCATTCAGACCTCTGATTAACTCCAATAGCAGCCTCGCTTGAGTCATGTGCCCGGCAATATTTACTGTCTTCCTCCTACAATGAAGCTTTATTGCACCATTATTCATAATCGCGATTAAATTAAGAGTTTGCCATTTAGAACACTTCGAAATTCGTCGATAAAATTAAGATAATCTGATGGAGTTTCTATATTAAACGTGTGTTTAATAATAGTGCCAAAGGGAATTAGAAACCCATCAATTATTGCGGAAAGCTCTTCTGTTGTTGATGTTCGAGATTAACTATAACTAGTGATTGACTGATTATGGCTCCAGAAGCCGGTTTAAAAAAATTGATATTTTAAATCTGCGGAACTAACTCATAAAATTTCATTACTGACAAAATAAAAAACAAAAGATATCTCTCGTGATTTTATGAAATCGGAATCAACGTCAATGTCTGCCTCCAAGCGTGATCTAAGGCCAGAAATGAAAGTTATGCGCTTATATATTTTAGAAGCCTTTAGTGCATATATGAATTTGAACTATCACGTTATGTCGAAGATTATATAATATCTGGCATATTGGTGGGTTGGACCCTTTCCAAAAGAAGGACTTCACGCATTACCAAAATAATTTCATGTCCAAAATGAAATTGATGCCCCTGAACGGGAATCTAATTGAACAATAATTACAAGAAAATTAGCCAGATTGGATTGTCATAATAATTAGATTGCCATACATCATGATCCGATTTGTTGCTAGTTATCGAGCTTCAATTTAGCGATCGCTGATGATCCTAGTATGACCCTACTGTCTTCTACAATCCGTTATCGCCCCTGCTGTAGCTAGAGTGCAGCAAGTCCCCCAAGGCGGGGCCAGGTCAGATGACCGTACCATTACAGGCTCTGTTAGCAACGCTATCCCTGTTATTATCTTGCCCCTGGCGGCGAGGGGGCTCACTGGGAGGTGTGGGTGCACAAACCACGTGTACCTAGCTTGTACACCCGCCGTGCACCCAGTTTACACACCCCACGTGTACTCAGTTTACCTGGTCATTGATTGTGTCCTGTAATGTGCTTACTTACCCAACAGGACTTGATGACCGCGAACGTTCATTGGGCGCTCTTTCAGCAACATCAGCGTTGGGTGGGTGGCCTGTGACAGAGATTGCCTAGAGACGGTAGCTAAAGTGGCGGTTTTACCTCTTTCATGGTTTAGCAAGCGTTTTGCGTATGGCTGAGTAATGCTGTCATTGTTTGCGGCTTGCAGGGTCTATTAAAGTGGCATTCATCGCGGCCCCGCTGCTGACAATCGCTGTCAATATTTGTCATTTACTGTTGAAACAGACTGTTGGGCTGGTTGGGGTTGGGATGCAGCAACGCTGATTGCCAGCTTTACGCTGATGAGGCGTTACATGAACGTCAATTATGGCATGATTTACGTCCAGATGCCTATCGGCGGAGTATCAAAGAACTTTCGGGGTTTCTTAAAATGGACAAATGAAACATTTGTGCTGTTGCCAAGTCCCTCAATCTAATGTGTTCCGATTATACATTTATGGAGCAGAGTAGGCCACTGGAACGGATTTGTTATTATTTACTGAAAATTGGAGAAACACCGAGATTATTCTTGCGAATAACGATGAGTAATAAATACAATGCTCCATCCAATTGTCAATTTAGACTCATTTCATCACTGGCGGTTTTTTATGTAACGAGTTAAGCACTGTAACCGTTTTCCGACACTGTAACCGTTTTCCGACACTGTAACCGTTTTCCGACACTGTGACCGTTTTCCGACACTGTAACCGTTTTCCGACACTGTAACCGTTTTCCGACACTGTAACCGTTTTCCGACACTGTAACCGTTTTCCGACACTGTAACCGTTTTCCGACACTGTAACCGTTTTCGGAAATTTCACAACGAATTTGATCTTCGAAACTTCCCAACTGTGAAGAAACGAGCGTAGCTCATGAACACATATTAATAACAGGGGAAAAATAACTTGTGTTTATCTCTCTGCACTATTCTGTTCTACGACATTCTATGCAATCAAATGTGTTTGCACCGGGTCTGGTACAACCCAGTACACGGTTTTGACATCAGATAGTTAAGACATGATCACTGCCCTTGGCTGGGAGGTCAAGCTGACATGAACCATTCACGAAGCAGCCTGCACAAATGGCAACTAGAACAAAGCAGTCCGTTACTTCGACGGGGCTTGTTTACGTCTACTTCAACTGAAAGAAGATTAGGATGAACAGCCTGTTATCATTTAGGCTTTTGTGTCAAGATATTCACTGCATCTGGCAACCAATCTGATATTTTTTTTAGATATTTCCCTAGAAACTCAAGGAAGATTTTAAACCCCATGGACACCGTACAAAATCATTAACTTTGCACTACAAAACTCATATGTAGTCAATTACCTACGATTTCATGTAGAGCTAGTACCGAATCAAGTCAAACTCACCCTCCACCTAGGATACTGTCACCCGTCTTATGCCACTCTCCCCGTCTCCCACCTAGGCCACTCGGACCCATCCTCAGCTTGCCCGCTCTCACTCGCCCCCACTTAGCTCAATCTCTTGTTCCCCACCGGCTCCCACCTGGAGTAAGCCCACCTGGTTCACAAGGACACCGTCTGCTCTCCCTCGCCTGCCTCTTCACCCTCAGGCGCGCCCTATCAGCACCATCTCCCCTCACCTAGCCGCCTCCTGCGGTCTCCCCCTGCCACCACCCCAGCACACAGCTCGAGTCGGACGTCAACCCGTCTTGTTTCACCTCCCCGCATACTGGTTCAATTATCATCTAATAGCATGATGTACAATTTTATTGTTTAAAATAATGTTGTAATATCAAGTTTTTCACTGAGAGCAATTATCCTCCGGCAGCCCAAATCTTTCTGGCGTGAGCTGTACCAGGCAACTTTCGTCCTCTCTAAACCTCGCTACTGCTCCGTAACCACGAAGCGCACCTTTATTCTGTTTGATGTCTGTATCAGCGCTCCGAAGCCCTTTGAGAGCGTTATTAAGTTTAATCAGGTCGTTGCGCGGTAGGGCGCGCTGTTTGGTCGTACAATCATGCCGGGTGACCGCTACAGCTGCTACTTGCATTCAAGCGTAGCAGGGCGCACTGTTTGGACGTATAATCCTGCCGAGTGACCGCTAACAGACGCTACTTGCATCCACGCGTACTAGAGCGCGCTGTTAGGTCGTACAATCCTTCCGGGTAACAGCTAACAGCTGCTACTTGCATCCACGCGTAGTAGGGTGCGCTGTTTGGTCGCATAAACCTGCCGGGTGACCGCTAACAGCTGCTACCAGCATCCACGCGTACTAGAGCGCGCTGTTAGGTCGTACAATCCTTCCGGGTAACAGCTAACAGCTGCTACTTGCATCCACGCGTAGTAGGGTGCGCTGTTTGGTCGCATAAACCTGCCGGGTGACCGCTAACAGCTGCTACCAGCATCC
>SDVV010033487.1:0-11293 GCA_016164225.1 Gammarus roeselii
TATATACATAAATATATATATATATATATATATATATATATACTTTGATAGCTACATTTTTTCAGTTTTTGGAGGGACATCTGACAAAAAATTCAATGCTAAACTTGTACACAAAATCAGTTTAAGGTGATGACAAGGAATGACCAATTTTCTAAATTGAAACCTTGAGTATCAAATTTCATATGTTATTCTGAATCCTACATTAAATGGGGATTATTAATGAAATTCTATCATAATACTAGAACCATTGCTATCTGTCAGAGACAGCATCAGTCTAGCAATAGCCAAGATACACCGCATTTCAAGCCAACTTTGGAATTGATTGATACTTGAAGGTACTTTGCTTTCATAGCTGCAGGGACATTCTCTATTAGGGTGTGGTATCAGCATTTGCATGTTTTTGCTAAATTTGTCAGTCAGATCCCAGCATGGCAAAGCATTAGAGTAGTGTTATCCCTGAGTCTCCACATCCATTGATTAGAGGCTTATCAGTAACACAGCTGAGGTACTAGTCCAATTGGTTTTTGAACCTCCACATGTTTGCTGTGGCTGACAATTGCAACACACGTTAGATCACATGTATTTCCAGTGGCATTCAATAGAATAGCCAAGGTGCCTGGCATGTGAAACTGTCAAAGATAGTCTGCATGGTTTTACTGCCTGTCCATTCTGGCACTTTTAAATAGCACATTCTGTCAAACATAGAATTAATTTTCTCATGATCACTTTTGTTATAAAGAAAACATTGACATTGACTATGAACCCTTATAGAATTTTTCAAGTGTATTCAACAATGAATCTACTTACTTGGATACTTGGAGTTTCTTTGCTATTCACAGCAGATCACAGCAAGGCTTCCACCTAGCCCACATCTGTGGGGCACTCTCCACTTGTGCTGCAGCACCAACATTTGCATGTTGTAGCCAAATTTACCAGTGGGATCCTAACTTGGTGTCAGGGTTTAAGCAGGGAATTGTCCCCACAGTGAGGGGTTGATCTGGAACACAGCTGCGTATTTATCCAGTCGGCTCTTGAACCTCAAAATGTTTGCTGTAGCTGACAGTTGTGGCACCAGTTTAATCTCAGGTATTGTCAATGGCATTTGGTTGAATGACCAAGATGCCCAACACATGAAGCTGATGAATGCAACTGTTTGCACCCCTTTGTTGCTTGTCAGTTTTGGCACTTTGAAGAAACACATTCTGCCAATTTTTGCCTGGTTTTACATGGTCTCTCATTATAATTTTTCTTCATTTACATTGACAGTGTAGCCTTCCAGAATTTTCCAAACATTTCTGACCATGAGTCTTTCAAAACGCCTTTGGATTGAGTATAGCCTCAAGGCGTTTAATCTGTCATAATAATCCATTTCCTTTACCTCCATAATATTAGAGGTGAAGCTTCTTTGCACTGATTCAAGTCTATTCAGATCTTTCAGCTTATGTGGGATCCAGAGAGGAGAGCAATAGTCAATGACTGGTTGGATCAGTTGTTACCTAAGAGTAAACATTGTCCTTTTATCTCTAGCCAGAACGGTTCTCACGGCCCAGGAACACAGTCTTCTGCCACTGGCCTCAACCTTTGCAATTTGTTTATGGAAAGAAGCATTGTTTTGCATTAGTAGGCCTAGATCATGCAGGTTTTCTTTTTCTTCTATAGCTGTGTTATTGCTAGAATTAAAGGATGCTTTGGTTTATAGGTCGGAACTTTTTTACATCTCTCAGTGATTTAAATTTAGATTTGTTAAATTGCATATTGTTTTCACCAGCCCACTTGAAGATTTCTCTCAGATTAGTTTGAACCTTTTCTACATCACTCAAGTCATTGACAATGCCTAATACTCTGGTATCATCTGCAAAGCAAAAGACTGATGTATGTGGACAGCTATGGCCCAGATTGTTAGCCAATATCAAGAAAAGCAGTGGTCCAAGCACAGTGCCTTGTGGGAAACCATTAAGGACTTCCACTGGAGCAGAGGTTTCTCCTTTCACCATCACACTTAGAGTTCTGCCTTTCAGATAGATTTTGATGCATTTTATAAAAATTCCTCAGGATACCAGCATTATACAGTTTTGATAACAGTATACTGTGATCTACTTTGTCAAAGACCTTGGCAAAATCATGATAAATTACATCCACATTTGATCCATCACAATGCATTCATCATTTCATCATAGTGCTCCAGCAGTTGAGTCAACGTGCTTCTCTTACTTCTGAAATCATGTTGCTTGGAGTTGAACCAATTATTTTTTTCAAGAAAACTCACTAGTTGTCCTTTCATTACTCTTCCAAATATTTTGACTACATGTGATGTCGAAGAAATTGGTCTGTAATTTGATGGGCTTGTGAGGCTACCTTCTTTTGCTAGCGGGAAGATGACGGCATGCTTCATGTTCTGTGGGATATCGGAAGTATCCAAAGACTTCTGCCACAACATTTGTAGGAGTCATGACAGTACCCGTTTGAATTGTTTCAATAGAACAGCTGGGATGTCATCTGGTCCATATGCACTATTGCTACCTATGTCATCAATAGCTTTTGTTATTCCAGATAAGTCTATGTTAAGATCAGTCAAGGAAAATTCAGAGGCAATTTCAGGATTTGTATGAGTAAGCATTGAGATACTAAATACCCCTATGCAATTCTCACTCAACAACTAGCTCAATGCATGTTTTCATCTACCAGTTGACCAAATTTTCATCAATTAATGGGTCAATTTTAGTTCAGAGGTTGAAAATTTGGCTGCATTAGTGAAGAAAAATTTAGAATTTCTTCAATATATTTTTTTCATTTCCTCTTCTCTCTTGATTATGTGAACTTTTTATCCACTTTTCAATCAAGATGATAGCTTCTTCTTTCTTTATGCGTCTAAAAGGGTTTACTTTGTTGCAAAGTTTGTTCTGTTTTACTGCTTACTTTTTCATGAGCAATTTCCTTCCTGAATAATACTTGCTTCTTTTGAGAATTTTTCTTTTTATTGGCACATGTTGTACACACACCTGCAGCAGTATATCATCAAAGTTATTTTTTGCTTCCTCCACACCGTTTGCCTGATCAATGAATTGTTTTGGATCAATATTGGAAAGAGATTTGTGTATATTTACCCAATCTATATCTGCACTAAAGAAGTTTAGTTGCCAGGAAGAAGTCATGTTCCTGGAGAAGATGGCATTTACTGTGTTCCTTCTCAGTAGGTCAGCATCTAGACTTATTTCAATCACATTATGATCTGATAGTGCAGTTTTAGTTATTTTAATGTTTTTTATAAATTGCTATACTCAACCAAGTTGAAGAGCACTAAATCAATGATATTGTTAGTTCATGTTGGCTTTTCAATAATTTGGGTAAAAAAGTATCTATCTACTAATTTGATGAGTTTCAGCTTGATTTGTTGCAGCTTCTGTGTTACCTTTGCCAATGATTTAGCTACCAGGTGTTGCCACTTGATACCTTTCAAAATATCTTTGGATTAGATAGCAATAACTTTAGGGCATTCAATCTGTCACAATTTATTTCCTTTACCTCTTTAATTTTTGAGGTGAAACTTCTTTAAATTGCTTCATAATCTGTTTTTCCTGATCTTACCGTCTATGTGGGATCAAGAGAGAACATTGTCCTTTTATCTCAGGAGAGAAAGGTTCTCTTGGCTTAGGAAAAAAGTCTTATGCCACTAGCCTCAACCTTTGCAATCTGCTCATTGAATAAAGCATTGCCTGTTGAAGGCCCAGGTATTGCAAGTTTTCATTTTTTCAATAGCCCCAATATTGCTAGAATGATATAAAGACCCTGGCATTAGGTTGGATTTTTTTCCCATATCATAAGAATTCAAATTTGAATTCATTGAATTGCTTGTCACTTATACCAGCCCACTTGAAGATTTCTTCAGATCAGTTTGAATATTTTCTACATGTTACTTAAAAAGAAGCATTGTAACTTACAGACTTCATATTTATGCAATAAACAATTTATTATGACCTTGAGCATATAAGTTTCATCATTTCAACAAAACAAGAAGTGGGACATGACAATGTAAGTCAAGGATCATTCCCCCCAAACATGACTCTCCACAATAAAAGAAGTGCTTGCACTATTTGTGGTCACTTATCACACTGTTTTGGATGGCATCCCAGGCATCTCCCCACACTAAAAATATTTGAAATAACTGGAGAACTTATAGACACTAGCACCCTAGTATTTTGCCCTGCTTTAAAGGTTCTTGAGTGCTGTGGCATTAGTGCCTCATGTCCTGTTCTACTCTCTGGCTTTGCTAGTGTGTTGAGCAGTCTTGAGGCCACCATGGTGAGTAACCACTGTGGTTAATGACATCAACTATCCATCTTCATACAAGGATAATATTGCCCATTCATTAGTTTGCAGAGTTTAAGCAATGTGTGATGAAGCAATGTGTGATGAACAGTAGCTACCATATTGAAGAAATGTGGAACATCACTGAATCTTCAAGGAAAAGGATATCCTCCAAATACAATGAAAAAATTATCTGCAATATTGATAACTCGAATCTAAATCAAGTTAATGATGCAACTCCAGCCAACATGCTACGCTCTGTACGTTGGAGGATCAGAGGGCTAAATAGATATCAAAATAGTACAACATATAACAGTGTCATAAGCCAAAGGAGGACTCTTAGGAGCTAATTGAGTTGATGGAAAAAAGTTGTTGCAGACAAATCATGCTATGTCTTCCTAACTAGTGAGTTTAGCCAAATGCACTGATATACCAGTGCAAATTTCAAAAGTGGCAAGTCCTGCCTTATGCTAACATCACTGCAATGTGCAAATAAATTTTGTAATTGTCTCAAAACACCAAGCACCGTTGCATTCTCTTCCCATGCACTGACCCAGCAAGCAAACAATGTCACATTTTTTGCTCGCACGCACCATGCAACACAATGATCTTGGGTAGTTTGGGTTGCCATAGGCTGGTGATGCAATTTGTGTTTGGTTGGCCATTTTCTGCAATACACTACAATACACTCAGATTGCACAATTGGATGCGGGGTTGAGAATATCACATGCGTTTTCATCACTGAATATCAAGAATTGAACCAGTCGTGCACCTTAGAAGCTGAGATTGGCATACTTAGACCTTCGTGTGCGCTTGCAGAGCATGTTTGTAGAGTTACATGCACTACTGTTGCATGATACTGGCAAATCGTACGCGGGGCAATGGACTCCAGGATTACAGTTTGGGATGACACACATAGACACAGATGTCTCATCAACCAGGCGTCCTTCAAAACAGAATGAAACTTCTAGATGATTATCTTCTTTTGGTAGTTATACAAATTATAATTAAAAATCACTGGCAGTTCTTATTAAAAATAGCCATCACTAACAACACCGCTCACATATCTTGATTCCCTACCATACGACTGACGAGAGGAATGCATAGTTTGGCACTTCCCCTTCGGCTGTTCCATGAATGTTGTGCCTAACTTGTTTGTCAAACGTCTGTGAAATCAGAGTTTGTTTCCATCTACTGCCAATGTGGAGGAATGTTATATTGTTGTTCAAACCATGCCGGGAGTAATTTAATATTGCAGTTTAGCTATTGGCTGCTTTCATACCAAAGTCTAAACACTGATGTACTTCATCTTTACTAATATTACGCAGTGTATTGTGAATTGTCTATTTTTTATTCTCCCAACAAAATATGCCATATTGGTTTTTGTTTTGTTTCTCTGACAGCTGTCAATCTCAAGTGTCCAATCAAAGAAACAACTAGTTCTTCAATGATGTTCTTGTGCAGTGGTTAGGAATCTCTGTCAGCTTGCATTGATACGCTGTGGAGGAAAATAAGAGTCCATAAAATTGTAGCACACCAAATAGTTTAAATTTTTGTTTACGTGCGATATACTGTTGTCGCGTGCAATATTTTGGAAAGGTGTCTTCACGTGCGCTTCATCTCAAGATTTCCGGTGCAGATCAAATATTTCTTATCAATGTTTCCATGCACTGCTCGTTAAATTGTGCAAACTGGCAATACACAACTCATAGGCTACTCATAGGTTTTCCTTACTTCAAGCTCCTACCTAAAAGTATATAAGAATCCTTTGAATGCTAAAAAACAAATACTATTGATGTAGCATTCCAATACAAGTGCACTACATGAGAAGACGATGTAAATATTGTTCAACAAGACATCATCTGCCTCTGGCAAACTGACGTTGCTGGTGCTCTAGCAACTTGAGGTTGCATCAGTTGGTTGACTTCTCCCGTACACGAGCAATCTATGGTAAAAATACTATATACAGGACAAAGTTGGATGGTCCATTTTGATTTGAGCTTGAGCTAGTTCCAACAATTGGTTTAGCCTCAGCAAAGTGTTGAAAACTAGATGCCAACGTCATCGGATGAACGGTGCTTAACTAACTACAGGGGGCGGATGCAGTGCGATTGCCACGGTGTTGCCATTTCAGAGGTTTATCTCTGTGCATGCGAACAAAAATAAATTGATTTGTTTGACCTTGATTCAGCTACATTGCAAAATGGGACCAACTATACATAATGGATTGCTTGCAAACTTGATATATGATGGAGTCTGATACAGTGAACCATGGGGGATCTTGACATCAAACCAAGAATAGCAAGATGAAACGATCTAAGCTCAGAAATGAACGGATTTGGGCACAAGGAATTGAAATACTTATGAAAATCATACCAGAAATATTGGTCCCAATCAATGAACTTTCCACGCTGGTTTATTGTGAATCCAACAATTGGTAAACTTCAATGTTACATTTCCCTCTGCATAGTTCAAACTATTTTAACATTTCTGCATTATGGCATTAGATGAAAACAAACAACAATGTCACACACATTTGGTAAACAATTTTTTTGCATCATTCATGGAACAGCTAAGGAAGCAGGAGTGAAAAATTATGCATTACTGTCATCAGCGTCAGGTGTTGTATGGTCAGGAAATATGTAAACAATGTCAGTGATGACAATTTTTAATGAGCACTGACAATGATTCTAAACTGGTATAACTACCATACAAAAGAGATCATCTAGATATTACAGGTGTTTTGTAGGACACTTTGTTGGTGATAGAGGTTGGAGTCTATCTGCATCATCCCAAACTCTACACACATGCAATTCTGCAGTCCATTGTGTGGCACATGCACCTCTAGCTCCTTGCTGTATATATATTTGCCAGTATCTTGCAATAGTACCGCATGTACTCCACCAACATACTTTGAGAGAGCACGTGAAGGTCTAGATGTTGATCTCAGCTTCTGGGGTGCAGGGCTGGTTAGATTCATGATATTCAGTGATGAAAACGCACATAATGCTCTCAACTCAGAGCCTGATTGTGCAATCTGGGCCTGGATATCTGCATTCTTCTCTGGCAGAGTGATGAGGGTTTCAAAAGTGGAAATGTGAGCAGCCCAGTAATGCAACTAGTGGTGCTACTCAGGGTTCTGTCCTTGGACTGCTGTTGTTCTTGATCTATATTAAACATATTGCCAGTGGCATTTCATGCAAGTTTAAAGCACTTGCTAATGACTACAAATTGTACCAAAGATATTACACATGGACACGGTCTGCCATCAAAAGTTGTCCCGGTCACTCATAAGTGGAATGTATACAGTTGACTGTTGCAAACATGGAATCCAGTAGCAATATTGCTATAACAAAATAATGAAATAAACGGATATTTCATCAAATCTGAAAGTAGGAAAATCACTATCTGAAAGACAGACGGAAACAAACTCAAAATTTCCCTTATGGTCATGAAAATCACTGCCTCCCTTTCTAACTTACCTCGATCGATCTCTTCGGGCATAGATCCAAGTTTGGCCATCGTTAGATAATGTTTGTCTGCCCAGCCCCGCAAACAAAAGGTAAAATACAGGGAATCAACCACAAGTTGGCGATCTGACCTAGCTGTGTGGTTCCTTCTCGAGACTGTCAAAACAGCTGTCACGAGACATAAACAAAAAGAGATGACAAACCTTTCCGGCTCACAGAATTTGCGAACCAGCGTGTGTTCATCACAACGTGAGTAGAACAATTTTTAAAATATTCAGATATAGTTAAAATATATACAATTTAGATAGTTAGATCCAGAAAACTAACAATTCGAATTAAATAACACCAATAAATTGATGACGCAGTTGGTAATTCTAAGACAAATTTTTCCGGAAGCAAGTTGACTGACTTCGTCTGCTAGAAAGAATTTGTAATACAATGAAAAAAAGTTTCAATATTGTAATAGATTTATTTTTACGTCATTTTTCGTTTCTTAGGACATTTCAATGACCCCAGCATCAAATATGTTGTAATCATGAAAAAAAAACTATAAATTATGAATGACTTCGGCTGAATGACATTCGGACGAACTGTTTTCATGCAGACGACGAGTCATATGATCGTTTCGTGATAGTAATGGTCACGTCAATCACTCAGCGTAAATAAAAAATATTCACGGGATGCCTTGGGCTATTTTGGTGTTTTTAAATGATGACAGGCTGTCATTACAACCATTCTCTCGTATATAAAGATGATACGATCGCGTCTTAGTATGCGAGAACTTTCTTGAAGTTACCATCAACTGAGATCGTCGGCGAAAGACAACATAAAATCACTTATGGGCTGTCTGCCTGTCAAACACATTATCTAACTTCCGTTGAACAATTAGGAAGATATATTTTGAATGAATTTTACATTCTGTAAAAACAATAAAAATAGACAGTCGTCGTAATGATTGAACCTCTAGAACGTTTGCATGTGTGATCGCAAGATGGTCATCAACGCCTTATGAGCGGAGGCATTTCGCTATAAGTTTATTGCAGTTCACGTCCGTCACGCAACTTTTCAAAATTAGGCCTCAATCTGCCGAACTCATTAGGGGTTAAAAAGCAACGTGGCAAAATTCACCGGTGTTAGAGGTCCCCAAACGACCCTACGTTAATCCTAATAACACAATACACATGACATGTTCATCTCAGTCATCAGTAACTCCAAACAATCACCTCCTTTGATCTCAGTGTTCGCATCTTTGTATGTTACAACACTTTCCGTTAAAGGTGCATTAGATTTCGCGCAATCAAAATTTTGTTCACAATTGATATCAGTGGAATAGGGTGCCTCCAATAACATGGTAGTCATTTGAAGCGTCAAAATAGTCTCATATATTTCCTGTAGCGTATTAATAATTATCATTTGGAAAAAGGCGCCCGAAGGACTAGTGTTTTGAAGATCATTTTGCCATTCTACGTATATGAACACGTTCTAGTATTCCTACTACTCAACGCAAACACTCCGAGCTGGTCTATTTCAGTAGAAACAAGTGATTGTTGCTGTATAATAGTTTGGCTTTCTAACAATAAAAAAATATTATCATTCACGAGATGGTTAAATTATTTGGATCAGTGGTCAAGTTCAGTTGTTGACCTTGAACACGGCAGGGAGGCTAAATTTATTATTTTTTCTTGGTCTGACACAAGACATACGGGTCGAGAAACGGATGTTTCTTAATTTTTTTTTAAAGAGCGCTTTCTGAAAAAGTATTAACAGATTGTTCAACACTAACACTATAACACTAGCCTAGCAAAACAAAGTAGTGAACGTTTCAAAGTCTAGTTCATCGATAAACTTGTTTACCAAATGTGTGTGGCATTGGTGTTTGTTTTTATCTATTGTCAAAATGCAGGAATGTTAAATTGTTTGGACTATGCAGAAGTAATTTAATATTGCAGTTCAGCTATTGTTGCATTCACAATAAACCAGGATGGAAAGTTCCCAAATATGATGATCTCAATTAATACGACAGTGAAACATAATTTATTCAGAAGAATTAATAATATAATTACGAGCAAAATGCCTGTGAGCATATTTCACGTAAACGCCTCAAGAGATTCAGACTTCCAGCTAGAAGACAAATCTTGCAAAATAAAAATTATGTTAACTCACTTAGAAGTTCAGTAAATGATAAATAAAAAGCCGTAATAAAATGTTGAAATATTTACTAGAAACGCAAATTTTCCATCTCTATCAGAGATCATCATTTGTCGCTATAGATAAAACATATAAAAATATACCTGGAAATAAAGAGTCAAATGAGGTTCATGACCATGCGTAAGAAGCTACGAAGAGAACAGACCAATTTCATCAATCAATGGACCAGAGGGGGCAAATTATTGACTAGAAGAGGATTAGTAGAAAATATTATGGATTTTGTCGCTGCGTCGACTGAACACTACCCAGACGTGAGATTAAAATTTGGCAACTGTTTGATTGAAGCAGATCCCACTAAAAGGCGCCATTCTTTAAAATGACAACTGTAAACTATTTTAGATGAATTCCAGCTAATGTTATGATTATGGGACCTTATGCGATTGAACACTGCGCTAGACTCTTTGTTAGGCCTAACGTAACTTTGGTGCTCAATAATGTGGACAGCCAAAGGTCTGCCTGTTTCACCGACATAAGAGAGGCCGCAATCACCACACGAGATGGCATAAACCTAGTTGTATAGCAGGTCCACACTCGACGAATCTTGCTTTATTATGATTAATACGTGTTCCTTCATCTTTGAAATGGTTTGTATGACTATGAACAATGTTATTGTAGCCGATACAAAAGCATTACTGTCGACGAACGCAAATGTATGCATACGTCGGTTGTAGGTCACTGCAGTATTTTCATGTCAGAACACTACCATCACGTCTGATTTGGCCAATTTGTAATGAATAAGGTTTTTTAGTTGTGGAGGGTGCCGATACTGGCTCGATGAAGATAGGAAGTGGTTTGAATTCTCCGTGCTGATGGTGTCTGTTATATATAGGCAAACACTTGTCCCGCCCAGCTCTCTCCACCGTTCCAGCCTGCGTCTGATGAGAACTATCAGGTTCCAACTTGTAAACTGCGTCATTGGTCCGATACTTATTACAGCTGGCTTTTTGTAGTACACTGATATACAAAAAGCTCAATCGTGTTGCTTAGGCATGATTTACACTCCGGAATTTTGACGAAGATCTTTACGCAAGTTTTACTCGCTATGTAAGTAATTCGAATTCTACCCATGAGATTTGTAGTTTTATAGTGTTGATATCTCTCAAAAACTTTGATAAGTGTTGAAGTTGCTTAGTGTGTATAATTATTTTCTGGTAGAATGTCTTCGAATCAAGAGATGGACGATGTTGTAATTGTGGTAAGGCCATTGCTGGATGCTGCATAGAGTAATCTAGGAACAGGGAGTGTACGTGCCAATGCCCCACTGCGAAATGAATTGCCAGCCTGCTCACCGCCTGCAAGACCACAACCTA
>SDVV010033488.1:0-11293 GCA_016164225.1 Gammarus roeselii
GATCATTGTCGGTTAGGGTAGAGTAGAGAATCTTCAACTATTTTATAGTTGCTATTGTATGTTTAGATTGGTTATCAGAGGAATATATCTGTATTTGATATAAATTCGCCTAATTTCATGGGATGTTTGGTATAAAAAACACTTATTTGGATGTAATGATCCAAAAATTGGTATATTTTACCTCTCGACATTGGATTTGGGTCCGGTTTCATGTCGTCTTGGAGAGCTAATCTACCGGATTTGTATAGAGTAAGTGCTAAATTCTTCAAAAATTCAATGTACATCTCAATTATGTTATCAACTCGTATGTCTTCCCTAGATGCTTATTCCCGCAAGTCCTACTTATATAAATTGTTCGTGATACGTTGGCAGTTGTACACTAAGAAGTTATTGATTAATTCAAGCTTTGTTATGAGATTGCGTTTCATTTCAGAATATCTGTCGTATTCGAGCATTCACAATATCCACTATAGCATTTTTCACTAAAGGTTTGTGATGATGGCCGTAATCCTAACTCATCCTAACCTAATCTAACCAAGGATTTTCCCCCCCGTTTTCATACTTATGTTTGGTATTCCTTTATTGTTTTAAGCTTTATTCTCATCAAATCTATCCACTCGACTTTGTAGTTTTACTAATCTTCTACCAGATTGTGTGCCTACATATACATATATTTTCAATTTGCTCGTTAGAAGTCTAGTAATATTGACTAGTTTTAAGTATTGTTAGGTGATCGCTTGTTAGTAGACTGTTGAGTTCAAAACGTTCATGTAAGCTTCCGCATGTGTCAGTGATTATTATGGGTGTTAAAGAGTTACCAAATTGTATGTATAGTTTTACTGTTAGAATAAGATTTTTTTTGTAGTGTTGGTTGTGTTGCTCCTACCATTTTCGTCTGGTATATCGAATATTGAATAAATCCACTACAACATATTTACAACAGATCTGTTATGTATGGTCCGCAGTCAACAAGATCTAGGATATAGATCATGTCTAAGGTACATAATTAGCGAAATATATATCAATGTACGACAACATAGATCAAATATCAATGAATGCAAAAAGGGTTACCATACACTGCCAAATACATTTATACATAGGCAACCTAAACTATT
This sequence comes from Gammarus roeselii, assembly GCA_016164225.1. NCBI lineage: Eukaryota > Metazoa > Arthropoda > Malacostraca > Amphipoda > Gammaridae > Gammarus > Gammarus roeselii. The sequence goes on from SDVV010033488.1 coordinate 1,116, forward strand.
ATAACCAATAGTCATGCATTTTTTATTCAAGTTTGATGCTTATGTATGATATAGATATCCATTAAACTCTCCACTTGGGTTGTATATTCAACATTTCAAAAGCAGTTTGGATAAATTTCTCTAATTTGATCCAGCAAACATATTTTTGCAGATGTTTAGATTCCAGAATTTTTATCGATATCTCTGTTACATGTTTGGATGAGACTAAGCAGGTAGGATCCAAGAGAACTATTGCACATCAATTTGGTACACTTTTTTAATGTGAAACAGTTTCACACGATATTAGGTTCAACGATCTAGTCATCCTACCCAACTTGATCAAGAATTATATATTTTCATTCAAGTTTGATCGTTATGAATGATATTTAGTCCATTTTGTGCGATGCACATATCAAATCCCCACCACACTGCTCTTTTTACGTAGCTTTTTTTCAATGTCACGTACCAGGTACACACATACACGCTTTGTACGCATATTCAGGGCCGGTCACGGTACAATGACGACGTATACAGGGATCAATACCAGCACAATGTAGACAGACACATTTGTATGCATATACAGGGTCGGTTAACATCTGTAGCATTTTACTCCTGATCTATGATTTTTCCATTAGAACAAAGTCCCTTGTTTTTGTTACAAAATATTTAATGTGGACCAGCATCACGTCATGTAAGGTGAAAAGAACTAATCATCTTAACCTAACCTAACCTTTTCTAACCAAGAATTATGTATTTTCGATCGAATTTTCGTGCTTACATCCGATACTTTTTCATTGATTTATGATATTTTCATATCCATCCGCTCTACTTGCCTCTACATTTAGATCTATCCTCTGCAGTTTTCACATACAATTCCAGGTTTGATCTAGCAATCTTCCCATCAAAACCTATCCTAACCTAACTTCGAGTATGGTATTCAGTCATTGTTATATACATATGAAGCCCTCCAAACGACTCTAAATATCACTTCAACATATGTTATTTATTTTGTTGTCACTCTCAACCCATACTTGTTAGCAGAGAGGACCCATTTTCAAACTCAGATGGTTTGAATGTTACAGGTATTTCATATTATTTCTGATTTGACAATTCTACATCACTTAACATGTTATTCACACCCATCATAACCTAACCTTACCTTGTGTATGGTATTCAGTCGTGGGTATATACATATGAGCCCCTCCAGACGACTCTACATATCACTTTAACATACATGTCATTCATTTCGTTGTCACTCTCGACCCATGTTAGTTGGCAGAGAGGCCCTATTTTCAAACATGGACGAATTGAATGCTACAAGTAATTCAAATTTGTATCCAGTTTCATACAAACGGACACATGGTCTCGCACTATGTTTTTCTTATTGTACTTCAATTTCTCCACTTTGCTCGACAACCTTTGACGACTTGCATCTCTGATTTGCTGATCATTTCCTGTAATTTTCATATTCTTGACGATGATTTCGTTCCAAGACCTGATCGGACTCTGCTTTATATCCTACCAATATGTAAAACATTTAGATCATTTATCTTGAGAATTTTTTATGGCACAATTTCATGCCTTGAAACATATTCTCCTGCTGATTTCTACAATTCGATGTTACCTCCGACTGACACGACGCTTGCAATTCTTTGCTTGACCTTTGAGTATTGGATTATTCAATCATTTTATTGAGGATTCACATAGTTTTATTAGTATTTATTGTTATTATTCACAGACCTTACTGGCATCATCAATGACATCTACCTCGTTTTTGATTTGAAACGGCATGGTTTGTACTTCCAACCATACCCATCATCACTATATTTCAGTTTCCTCTCAAAATCTTTAATATACTCTATCATAGCTTTGATGCGAATACCGAAGGCTGCTCCGGCGTCGTGAGTCCACAAATGTATTGCTTTTTCTTCTTGAACCTCAACTATTCAAAACTTCTAAAATTCAAAGTAATTCTGAACTTCATCATTGAGAAATGTTGCATACGATCTAGATTTCTTTTTGTTCATAGGTATAATTCGTTTTCCACTACATCAGCTTTATTACAGTCATGATGATGATTTTTCCACTTGGATCATTTCATTTTCGGGATTTGCTCTCATAGTTCCTCTAATATTTGTTACATACGACTGCAACGCGTTGACATCTGTTAACCAAAGCAGACATCCTTTTTTTCCTGCATCCATATATGAATGATATCTCCCACTCTTGAGATTCTTGTTTTATCCATTCTGAGATAACTGTTATTCTCAACACTAGTCAATATTTGTTCGAATCGACTCTTATCATCATCGAAGATTTCTTCTTCCAACAATTGTAAACAAATTTTGAGATATGAATATTCATTTTTGTTTATTCTCTGACGAAACGTGTGTCTCTGCTTGATCTCAACGTAACACTGACTTCATTCTCGGTGTGCAGCTAGCTATTAGAAGTTGATTACATGTTGTTTTTCGCATAACATTAGGCCTAACATTGCTCGCCTAGGTCATCATCTGTGTATGTATGTATGTGTATAGGGCTGTGTACGTATGTGAATGCGTATGTTCAAGCGTAAGTACGTGTTACACGAGTTAAAAATGTATAACAAAAAATCTAACTTTCAAAATTTGTTTACAATTGTTGGGAAAAGAAATCTCCGAAGAAGATTTGAGTCGGATCGAACAAATATTGACTAGCGTTGAGAATATCAGTTACCTCAGAATATGTATAACAAGAATCAAAAGAGTGGGAGATATCATTCATGTATGAATGCAGGAAAAAAGGAAGTCGGCTTTGGGTAACTGATGTCGACGCGTGACAGTCGTATGTAACAAAGATTAGGGGAACTAAGAGAGCAAATTTCGAAAATGATATGATCCAAGTGGAAAACTCATCATCATGACTGTAGTAAAGCTGAAGAAGTGAAACACAAAATAAACCTAATAACGAAAGAAAAACTGGATCGTATGCATCATTTCTCAATGATATGAAGTTCAGAATGACTTTGAATTGGAGAAGTTTCGAATAGTTAAGATTCAAGAAGAAGCAATACATTTGTGGACTCACGGGACCGGAACAGCCTTCGGTATTCGCATCAATGCTATGATAGAGAATGAAAGATTTTCAGAGGAAACTGAAATATAGCGATGATGGGTATGGTTGGATGTACAAACCATGCTGTTTCAAACAAAAAAAAACGAGGTAGATGTCATTGATGATGCCAGTAAGGTCTGTAAATAATAACAATAAATTCAAATAAGACTATGTAAATCCCCAATAAAATGATATCATTATCCTATACTCAAAGATTAAGCAAAGAATTGCAAACGTCATGTCAGTCGGAGGTTACATCGAATTGTCGAAATCAGTAGAAGAATATGTTTCAAGGCGTGAAATTGTGCAATACCTTTCTCGAGGTGAATGATATAGATGTTATACAGATTGGTAGGATATAAATCTGAGTCCGATCAGATCTTGAAACGAAGTCATCGTCAAGAATATGAAAATTATAGGAAATAATCACCCAATCAGAGATGAAAGTCGTCAAAGGTTGTATAGCCAAGTAGGGATATTGACGTTAACTAAGAAAACCATAGTGTGAGACCATGTGTCCGTTTGAATTAAACTGGATACAAATTTGAATTACTTTTAGCATTCAATTCATCCAAGTTTAAACATGGGGCCTCTCTGCTAACTAATATGGGTTGAGAGTAACGACGAGATAAATAACATAAGTTGAAGTAATATTTAGAATCGTTTGGAGGGCTTCATATGTATATATCAACGACTGAATACCATACTCGCAGTAAGGTTAGGATAGGTTATGATGGATGTGAATAACGTGTAGAAACAAGAATCGTACGAAAAAAGTTATAAAAAACAAAACAAACTATGTTATTTGCATATGAAAATGGATGAAAATTGCTAGATAAAAATTGGAAGTGTATATCAAAACTGCCAAGGATTGATCTAATTGTCGAGGTAAGTGGAGAGGATGGATAGGAATATTTCATAAATCGATGAAAAAGTATCATATGAAAGCATGAAAAGTCGATCGATAATACATTATTCTTAGTTAGAAAAGGTTAGGTTAGGTTAAGATGATTAGTTCTCTTCACCTTACATGATGTGAAGCGGGTCCACATTAAATATCTTTGATCAAAAATAAGGGACTTGGTTCTAATGGAAACATCATAGATCAGAGGTAAAATGCTACAGATGTCAACCGACCCTGTGTATACATACAAATGTGTGTATGTGTCTATATTGTGTTCGTATTGACCCCTGTATACGCAGTCATTGTACCGTGACCGGCCCTGCATATGCGTACAGAGCGTGTATGTGCGTTTCCCAGTGTGTGACATTAAAAAAAAAAGCTGGGTAAAATAGAGCCGCGTGGAGGGATTTGATATGTAGATCGCACAAAATAATGACTAAATATCATTCATAGTCATCAAACTTGAATGAAAATATATAATTATTGGTTAAGTTGGTTAGGATGACTAGATCGTTGAACCTAATATAGTGTGAAACTGTCCCACATTAAAAAAGTGTAACAAATTGATGTGCAATAGTTCTCTTGAGTCCTACCTGCTAAGTCTCATCCAAACATGTAACAGAGATATCGATAAAAATTCTGGAATCCTACCATCTGCAAAAGGATATTTGCTGGATCAAATTGGAGAAACGTATTCAAACTGCTTTTGATATGTTAGATATACTGCCCAAGTGGAGAGCTTTATACATATCAATATCATACATAAGCATCAAACTTTAATAAGAAACACATGACGATTGGTTAAAATATATTAGGTTGCCTAGGTTTTAATGTATTTGACAGTGTATGGTAACCCTTTTTGCATTCATTGATATTTGATCTAAGTTGTCGTACATTTATATATACTTCGCTAATTATGTACCTTAGACATGATTTATATTCTAGATCTTGTAGACTGCGGACCTTACATAACAGATCTGCTATAAATATGTTAGAGTGGATTTATTCAATATTCATTATAATAGACGAAAATGGTAGGAGCAACACAACCAACACTACAAAAGAATCTTATTATAACAGTAAATTCATGCATAAAACTTGCTAACTCTTCAACACCCATACCAATCACCGACATATGCGGAAGCCTACATAAAAGTTTTGAACTCTACAGTCTACTAAAGAGCGATCACCTAACAAACTTGAAACAAGTCGATATTACTAGACTTTTAACAAGCAAAGTGAAAAAATATATATATGTAGGCACACAATCTGCTAAAGATTGGTAAAACTACAAAGTCAAGTGGATAGATTAGATAAGAATAAAGCGCGGATCAATGAAGAAATACGTAACATACAGTATGTATGAAAACGGGGAAAAAATCCTTGGTTAGATTAGGTTAGGATGAGTTAGGATTACGGCCATCATCACAAACCTTCAGTGAAAAATGCCTTAGTGAATATTGTGAATGCTCGAATACGACAGATATTCTGAATTGGAACGCAATCTCATAACAAAGCCTGAATTAATTAATGACTTCTAAGTGTACGACTGCCAATGTATCACACAATTTATATAAGTAAGACTTGCGGGAATAATCACCTAGTTAAGACATTAGAGTTGATGACATAATTGAGATGTGCATTAAATTTTCGAAATTTTTTAACACTAACTCTACACAAATCCGGTAGATTAGCTCTTCAAGACGACATGGAATCGGACCCAAATCCAATGTAGAGAGGTAAAACGTACCAATATTTTGGATCATTACATCCATGAGAATATTTTATACCAACAATCTGTGAAATTAGGCGAATTTATATCGAATACAGATATATTCCTCTGATATTCAATCAAAACCTACAACAGCAACTATAAAATAGCTAAATAAGATTCTGTGTTCTACCCTAACTCTTATATACGGTGTATCCTACAACACCCAGATTATAAAATCCACTCCAATATCTCACGTGATCTGGTTCATGAAAAATCATACACCAGCATGACAGACATACCGAAAATATCTGACATTCAACACTTGAGTTATTGCGAATAATGCTATTTCAACTACAATACCTGTTCAAATCTATAACAAATTCTTAGACCTAACTTAAGCTACGCCTTTAGTAGGATAAAATCCAAGCCCACTGTGTCGTAACAACGAACTCTTCAATGCTTAACTAACTACCACGGATATATAACAAATTTGCAAGTAACACCCAGTCACGGTACAGTACCTCAGACGTACCATGCATCTGTTCAGTCCGTTATCTCTGAACAACGTCGAGCAAAGTCACATCCTGGACATAACCAAGAATCTATACACAGGTACAGTGGTCAAGAGTGGGGCTGACATGAGTCTCAAAAAGTGTGGCTGTAAAAATCTGGGGATCTGTGTTCACTGACGACTCAAGTAAATCATTATAACGATTAGCAGCTCGTCAGATAACCTCTCTAACAAACACACGGAAGTTAAGATCGACATCCACAAGAACGTACAAAATTACGTTGAACTTGGACTAACTCCAAATGACAACCATAGAGTGTAAACCACCTCTACATCAGGACCCCTCCATCCAGTAAATCGTTTTCTAAAACGTTAAACTATACACTTGCTAGGGTTCAATGACGAAATTCCACGTTGATGCCGTACATACCTACGCCTCCTAAACATACATTTTATGATTGACGTGGAAAAATCATACAACATCAACTATAAAAAATAGCCTTATAATATGCTCTACTCTGCTATAATTCGCATTAAAAATCTGATACACAATGATATCCAGCATAGTAAATCGGAAGAGAACGTGAACGTAACTAGCTTTCGCCTATGGGACACCTCTAACTCCTCCTGAATATTGAAGAACAGTCCTATAATAAACAAACAATAGATCAACAGCAAGACCAAGTTTGTAACAAATCGAATCTCCTATATCTATAGTAACAACGTCAAACCTTGTACCAGGATCTAAGAAGATAAATAAAACACGAAAAATTTCAACACGTTACTAATTTATACCGGAAATAATGTTCTACATTGCAGGTACAAACGTAATATATCCTGATATTGTATAAAATACCCAATACCTTGCATCGAAAACGTAAACTGTACAGAGAACATACAAAACTGAAAGACACAAACTAAAATTCTCAAGTTATAACGAAGCAAGAATAACATTTCTCTACCATACCGAAAACATACATTAAAAACCGTGCAAAATGAGAAAAAAAAGCATGTAATCAACCAAACAACTGACGTAAATAAGATACCAGGTTATGCGAGCAGCATACGCTGAAGCCTATAGTATATGGTATGGAATACTTCTACACAAACACGCTGTAGTATATACAAAATCTGATGAAATTACTCTCAAACCAGTCTAAAACAGGTTAAAATTAAAATTTCTTTCACTAAAGTAAGCACGACCTAATCGTAACAGAATGTAATATATAAATATAAAAAACTAAAATGATGCAATAACAGACCAATTATGCCAGAAATAGTGTGCTACATGGAAGATGCAAACCTAAGATATCCTAAAAATTTCTATAACTGTACGAGATAACTATTCAAAATACCAAAAACAATACAAAATTCAAGATACTTATATCAAATGATCATTACTAAGAATACATAACAATATAATAACTTACAATAAATCCATATCGTTCAGGTACTCTCGATATTGGAACACCGCGTGTTCCAATCGTTCAGGTACTCTCGCTATTGGAACCTGGATAATGCATTATGGCATATATAGATTCTCGAACGAAGCTGCTGCATCAACCCAAAATACTAACATTAACTCGCCAACAACCAGACTAATAAACTATACTATTCCCATAGATTTTATATAAATATGAAATAAACGATTGGAAGATACACAGAACATTGCCCAAATTCAATATCAATCATCCGATCACTACGAATGAGTTGAATATACTCTTGGGTGATTCTCCTTTGAAGGAATGTTTCAGTCACCTGTTTAATGGCATCTTTTTCTATGTGTGCGTTAGCTCGCAATAGAGAAAAATGAATGAAGGAGTTACTGCAGGAGTAAGTAAAACAGCGTAAGGGTACTGATATGAACAAACGCAGAAAATAACAATTAACTAATTGAATCTATGCCACGTGTAAAATGATCAACATTGAACGACGATGAAATAATACAATGCTTGAAAAAATTCATCATGAACGTATCCGGAAATCTACATTCGTGCAAGCGAGAACTGTGTGGAGTCTTGACCTTTAATACAGCTTGTTAATTATTGTGCGACTGTTAGATTTATTATCAATAAAGAATGATCTTATAAATGTATGTTGTCATTACCCCAAAACATTCAGAGGACATGCATTGAAAATGCATATATGCAACATGACACGCAATGAAGTTGCAATACTGTATACCCATGCATTGAAATGCGAATACCCTTATGTAAATAAATATATATAACCTATTAACAAACCATCTATCCGATTGAGTCACCCGGTAGCTGACTCACGCGCCAAATCGGTTCCTACCCGCCCGCCTGACTCAAGGTTGCATGCATTGCCCCGGTGACCCCCGTCTCTACCCCACGTAAAAGTGACTCAAGAATGCAGTTTTCAGCTACATATACACTACTTACTTTCCTTGTCGACATACGTTTTACGGTTTCCCTCCCAGTTGTTTGGAGAGAGAGTTCATCATGTTGAATGGGTTCGTTGAGGGTGCAATTTTGTTCGTTCCGCTATCTACAAGCGTTATGAGGACGTGGACAGGGAATGCGTTTTTTTTTTCCCGAGTAGTCGGGTCAACCTTGGGAAGCGAATAGCAGCCGCAGTCTCTCGTCGCCCGACCTAGTGCTCTATTTGGTATTGCAGGATCTCCCTCTCAGTATTTCCTTGGGGGCAGTCTCCGTGTCCCGTGGGGTGGCCGTTTTTCTTTGCAGTAAAAGCAGCGAGATTCTCTGGATGGGCACGACAAGGGATCGTCCGGTTTGTCGTGATCATCTTAGGGGCAGTGTGAGCATCTTTGTTTGCCGTGACAATCTCTACTAGTGTGTCCGCATTTCAGAAATTTATAGCATCGCATCGGACGTTTATTTATTTTATTATTTGCTTCCATGTTCCACCGGAGTCCCAACGCGAAGTTAATGCAGACTCCCCCGTAGGGCGGTCGAAGAGTTGTGAAGTAGGTGACGCGTAGACTAAGAGTTAGTTGAACTTAGATTCGGAGCAATTTAAACGCAGTCACAGCTGGTTTAAACATAGTTGGAGTTGGTCTAAAAAAGTAGCACAGTGACAAAGTGACACAGTAACACAGTAAATTTGACATAAGCACCAAGCAAATTTGATGCGGCTACAAAGAAAGCTTGACATGTAAATTAAATTAAACAATTTTAAAAGAGTAACTCTAGCGCAGGTACAGAGTAGGCCTAGTACATATAAATCGTATTGAACAACGGATATCAAGCGAGTTTAACCTACAAAAATATGAAGAGCAGGTTTATTGCAGTAGCAGTTGGTCTTGTGTAGAGGAGTGGTAGCGGCTCCCTCCGTTCTCAACCGGAGCTCCAACGTTTAGTCACTGAGGGCTTCTTCTTGTGGCACGACGGTCCGGTGATTCTGCACAGCTTAGTGCACGAAGTAGAAGTAAAAATTTTCAATTAGTGCGCAAGAAGGACAGAGAGTTCGGGATCAGAGATGATTCAGATCTCACTACCTTTATACTACCTCTTAGAGGCCTGTGTGTTTTCCGAAGGTGATCAGTTTTTTCCGGTGTTCATTATCTGTGAGAAAACGTTGTAGGTTGCAAGGAGGGCTCAAGAAGGCTCGTCGGGCTGCTGCGAGTGCATCACAATCTACTAGCAAGTGTTTCACGCTTATTGCCATTTGGTGGCAACAGGGGCATGGTGGCGCGTTCGGTCCCATGTCTACGTCCATTAGGTGGTTGTGAGTTATCCACGTGTGTCCCGTGCATAGACGGTTGATGAACACTTGGTCTCTCCTATTAGAAAACCTGGTGTCCCACTCTCCCATGGATGGTTTAATTGAAAGCATCCTTTGTCCACTTTGTTGCCAAGAGTCGTTCCATCGTGTTGTTATGCGTGAGTTGATGATTGGGAACCAGTCTCGGTAATGTATAGAGATGAATTGTTCCTGCTGAGTAGACATCCGTTTAGCGAGGAAATCTGCGCGTTCGTTTCCTCTTATTCCTG
>SDVV010033489.1:0-11293 GCA_016164225.1 Gammarus roeselii
TCTGTTCTCCAACTTTTTCACCATCCCTGTTCTGATTCGAACCACGTCGTTGGTGATCCGGTCTCTCAGCGTTACTCCAGCCATGCTCCTCAAACACGAGAATGAAGATGGTGAGGAAGTGAGATGACAGAGTAGATTCATGTGTTCAGAAGTAGTTCGGGCACATGGTGAGGATGGAAGATTGGAGATGAAGGGTGATGAAAGATGAGGCTAGTGGTTGTAGACCTAGAGGAAGACCGTAGTTTGAGTGGGAAGATGACGCGAAGCAGTTTATGGAAAAGAGAAACACTTGTGTAGAAGTAACGAGGAAGTGTGCAATGGAGTGGAAAATGGTTGTGAATGAATGAGTGCTGACTCGGTTTTGATGCGCCCTCCGGCCCTTAGCGCCTCGTTGAGTATCGGGATGTAGGAGGCGGGCCCAGCAATTACTACGCAGCAAGGATAAACCAGCATAAACAAAAACCTGTGGCCCTGTGGTTGATGCTGGTCCCGGACCCCGCTCTTGACCAGAAGTGCGTGTTGCGGGGTTCTGGCCATCGAAGCCTTTAGCGCTAAAGGGCTTTGGTTTGTTATGTGTGTGAGTGCTTTAGACGAGATAGAGGTGCGCTTTGCCGTCGGCCACCTTCCTTCTGCGGGATTCGGCATTGCGTCTTTATCTGTATGAATGATTTATCCGTGTAAGATCATGGATTTTGTCCTCATTGCATTAGGTTTATAATGCAGCAAACTCATGCAGCGGAATAACCCCCTCTTCCCAGGTCACCCCCATCTACCTGAGCTGTTCTCCTGACTGGGTGTCGCTGCTCTCCGTGTGGGACGGTCTGCCAGCGCCAATCAAGCGAGTGGCACGGCAACTGGGCGTCAAGGAGAGCTTCATCGTGCAGGCTGTCAAGGGCACCGTCAACATAAGGGTGAGGGCGGCTCTAAGTAACTATCAGCTGGCACGGAAAGCTTCAACCGTTGTAATCTAAACTGCTGAGAGCAGATGTTCCTGCTTCGAATTGTAGTTATAACGGTAGAGATATGCAACAAAAAATTGAAAATGTAGCTGCTCGCGATCACTCGATCCTATTATAATCTTAGCTGTTTGTCCGATTCATCTATTTAGCGGTTCATCAATGTATTTTCTTTATGGTTGTTAGAATACATATGTTACTCATTTTTGTGTTCGTTTTTCAACTCAATGGAAGTAGCCAAGGCATTCTTTCCTAAAACAAAATCCTGTTGCCAGCAAGAAAGTCAGGCCCAGCAGCTGCATCTCCAGAAACGATTCGTGACGGCCCTGGCCCTCCACGATCTGCTTCAGGAGCTACCGCTACCCTCCGTCGCAGCCAAGTTCAACATCAACAAAGGCCTCTTGCAAAGCCTGCAGCACTCCGCCGCCACTTTCGCTGGTTTGTTGCACCTCACATTTTAAAGTGTTTCACCATATAAGTCTGACTGATAAAGAATTTGTAAGACTAACTCAGCCGTTGAACGGAGTTTATATCGAGATAGCAACAGTTTCAGATCCTGTTTATAAATTTGTTGTTAGTGAAAGAATCAAAATGATATTCACCCACATAGCAGAATCCCTGTGTGATAGAGAAGATGACTGTGACACTAATGAGTTGCAAGTAAGCAAAGCGTTGCTTCGCCCTGGACCATAGGTGCACAATTTTTCTTCCCTCAGCCATGACAATCAGCGCTTCTAGTGGCGTTTGCTGCCCTGTTCACTAATCCTCTCACAGTCAGGCATGGTTGTGATCACCAATCCTCTCACTGTCAGCCATGGTTGTGATCACTAATCCTCTCACGGTCAGGCATGGTTGGCGTGTTCTGCTCTTGCCTGGGCTGGCGCAGCTTAGCTCTCCTAGTACGCGAATTCGAGGGCTGCTTGGAACTGGGCGTGCGACAGGAGCTGTGCGACCTAGCGCGCCTGCCTCACCTCTCCAGCAAGCGGGCTAGGCTGCTCTTCGACGCAGGACTCACCACTTTGCAGGACCTTGCCAACTGCTCTCAACACCAGCTGCACGCTCTGCTGGTTAAGAGTACACCCTTTGCCAGGTATGGATGAGAGGACAGTAGTGGAAACCAGGGGATCCTAAATCTATTTGACTACTTGGCACTTTGATTTGCCTGTAATGGCGTGTGTTTTTACATACAGAAGAAGTTATACTCCACTCTTCTTCACCCGTCCTTCAATGTCTTTATTTTCTCCCAAATCCCCCCCAAAAAATTCCGTGATTTTACTTCGTTTGTATCTTTTGTTTAGTTCACAATACCTTTAACTTATCTCTTCTCTCTCTCATGACCACTTTCCTAATTGTCGTTTCACACTGGTCCTAAATTTTCTCCTTTCGGGTGACTAATAACAGCCAAGTTGCGCTCTTTCTTTCATGCAATATTTTTCTTCTTTCCATTCATTGCTGTTCTCAGCTTGAGATTCCCTGCACGAAGTGTAGATCTCGGGCAACAGATCCCCGTTTCCTGTCTCTCATTTTCCCCTCAACAGGTGTTGTGGTTTCAAATGCTCCTGCCGTGTTATGAACGACTGTGAATCCTTGGGGTTCTGGAGCAAAGTAGGTTGAGTGAGAACACTTCTTGCTCCACCGGGAGGCAGGGCCATATGGCCTAAATACCTTAGGAGTTACTGTACCTCCTGTGGCACCCTGCACTCGTGCATACATATGACATTCGCAGCGTAAAGGACATTTACTCACGCACTATTAAACCCAATCAATCAAATCCAATCTTTGGTTGTTTATCCGCCAAAGGTGTGGGCAGTTCGCCGTCGGCAGTAGTTGTTACAAAATGAAAACAGCGTAGTGCAGGTAAGCCTCGTCTAACAATGTACGAAAGTTTCTTATTACTAGGTACTGATGACTAACCTTCATTGAATATGTGGCTACTGTTGAATTATATTGTTAATTCACACGAGACATCCTTCTTCATGAGATCAGATGGTTATTTGTCATCAGATGTTTCAGTTTATCTCCGCCGCTTGCGAGGTCCAGTTTTACACAACTACAGATACAGACACTAGGCCGCATCCCCCAGAACGGGGGGTTGCCGACGGCAAGGCACACCCTCATGCGCTCACACTCACACAACTTAGCCCTTTTGGGCTAAAGGGTCCGGCCGGTAACCCCGCAACACACACTCTGGGTCACGAGTGCGGTCCGAGGATCCGTTGTCAGCAGCAGAGCCCGACAGTTTTCACTGGTTTACCCCCGCCTCGTCATAATGGCTGCAACCCCCCCTTCCTCCCGACCATCCTGACATCGTGATGCCAAGGGCGGGAAATCACATCAGAGCAGCGTAAAAAACAACCATTCTCCACTCACGCCTGTTCATTGCACGCTCTCTCGCTGCTTCCACATTCATGTCTCTCCTTCCTAACGCCCGCTTCACATCATCCATCCACCCCAACTAGGACGACGCAAAAGGGCTGAGTTTGTTTGAGTGTTAGTATATGAGCGAAGTGTGAGGTGCGCCTTGCCATCGGCCACTCTCCTTCCTTGGGGATTCAGCAAGTGTCTGTATCACCATCTGAATATTGATGCAAGAATTGCAATGCGTCATATTTTTAGCCCTCAGGATGTGTAACCTCACCGCTGTTGTCATAGCGCTTTCAATATCATCAAAGTACACAAATCTCAATGAGATGAACTCCCTCCAGATTTGTTGGTGAAGTCTAACCACTCCTGGAGACTTAAACCATCTCACGAACTCCAAATAATGTTTAACTAAGTTTGAAGTTCACTTTCTTTGCTTCACATCTCATGAACTGCATGCCTATAACTCTTCTTATAACCCCAGTCATGATACGCCAACTAACTAGGTACATTATTCAATTCTAGTTTTCTTCACCAATTTAGGCCTAAGTGCCTGATGGCATTACAAATGTGGGCTTCTACTGCACAATTGCAACACTGCCGTCTCTTGTCCCTCAGCCGTGTCCAGGGCGACCACGAGGCGAAGCGAAAGGGCTGCCGACAAGAGAAGGGGGACGGGTCGGAGGGCGGGGGAGTGGTGTGGCTGGAGGGGTCGGGGCACGTCTCCATCGCTCGGGAAGCCGCCCTTATCCTGCAGGATGCAAGGGCGCAGCTCGTTGTGAGTCACGGAGAACGTGTGGTATCATATTTTTAGTCATCTATTACACTCACGGGCCGCACAAAGTCACGGCTTAGCCGGGGGGGGGGAGGGCAGCACCATTATTTCCCATCAGACTCTCCTCTTTTCCACTCTTCACTCTCCTTTTCTCCGAATCCTGCATGTACATGACTTTTATTTTCCTCATTTGGATCTTATGTTTATTTTTAATTGTCTACATCTTGTCTCATACTCCCTCTCAACCACTCTCCCATCGATCCATGCATTCATCAACGTTGTGTTCTTTCTTTCATGCAACCTTTTCTACGACATCTCCTTTGTCTTCTTTACATTCTGGCTGTTCTCATGCGTGAGATTTCTTACACTTAGCGCAGATCTCATGCATGGATCCCTGTTACCTATCTCTTCTTCATCTCCCTCTTAGCAGATGTTGAGTCGCATCAGCCTAAGCACTTTAAGGACGACTGCGGATCCTTGGGCTCAAAATCGGGGTAGGTTGCGTGATAACGCACCGTGTTATCAACCGGGGAGTGCAAGGATCATATGGTCAAAGGTGTGGCTCCCGCGCACACCTTTGACATTCTCAGCGTAAAGGACCTTGTCTTAACGCACTAGTTAACAGCTTGACTTTTCTCTTAACTTATCAAATCTTATTTCAATTTTGTCTTTAAATCTCGACTAAGTGAAGGCAAGCAGGAATTATAAATTCTAAGATGTCCGTAGGATTTTTTGTAACTTTATTTCAACATTGTCTTACCCGTGCATACCATTGACCTTCGCAGCGTAAAGAACATCGACTGCACCAGGGTACACTAACGCAACAGGGTAAACCGGATAAATTATCACCTACTGCTAATTTTATTACAGCGATTTTTACCTATGGCAGCCTCCGCGTGATCGCTTGTTCGGTGTCACTGGTGCCAAAATGTCCATTCGGTGTTCCGTCATTTATTTGTGACTTGAACTCTTGCAGCGACTAGTTTCATTATGCCATGCTGTGCAGTGCACAGTTGTAAGAACCGAGGTTGTCTCTCAAAAGAAAAAGATTCGTTTTTAGTTGTGCTAAATCTGAAGCCATGAGGAAACGGTGGCTGCTGGATACAGGCCGTCAGGATGCCTTTCATTTAAACAACGCTCAAAAGGTGTTCGGCTAATTTTGATAGAAGTTTCTTAGAAAAACGCATCAAAAACGCCTTTCTCCAGATTGGTACAGCGATGAAAGAATATTGGTGTCCTAAAATTCGATAATTGCAAAATGAAATTATACTGGATTTCGTCAAAAAATACCTCTGATCTCCATAGATTTACAATTATCTCCACTGTCCGATGTACAAAAAGTAAAACATCAAAGTATTTACCCAAGAAACACACACGAAAATTAAACAAAGTTTCAGCATGTCGTGTCAGCCATCTGAGAAAAACAGTTTTCCTACCATTATAAACTGTTTTGTTCTAATCAATTGATTAGTGTTTGCGAAAAAATTGTGACCAATATGAGATATTGGAGATATGTTCTTCAAGAATATAGCTTGTTTAAATATATTAAATAAAAATAAACTACTTCAACACCCAAAAAATTTGAGCCTAAAATGACTAGCCTGGATATGCCAATATTCGCTGTTTTGTTCCAGTGACGTCACGGGCAGGCAGGGCTGGGCCATGACGTCAGACCACTTTATTCTGACGTCACGTATTAAATTATCCGTTTTACCATGTAGTGTTAGTGTACCCTGGAATGCACCCCACAACCGCTCTATTAATCAATGTTGATTTTTAAAATTCAAAATATATTGTATGCAAATATTGTTGACACCGTTATTCTTTCTTCCAGAAGCAACTGGGTGTCGCTGACATACAGTGGGGCAGATCCACTCAAGGCAAAATGACTGGATCACTTGCGAAAGTTGAGTCAAAAATTATACAGGACGCCAAGGCTCCTATTTTAGTACCGGCTCTACTTTCAGGGCAAGGAACTGTACAAGAAACTGAATGTGTAGTTGATGATCGTATACCTGAAACGGAGAACATTGCTCACCAGCAGATTGAAAATATTTCACTGGTACCTGTGAGCAAAATTTTGAGTGATGATGCTAAGGTGATATCAGAAATTGCTGCAACAAAGAATTGTGGAAATAATAGTAATTCTTCGTCAGGTCAAGCTGTGTTTTCTAAACAAGATAAAGCATCTTCTCAGAGTTGTTCAAGGGCAACTGGTTACAGCAATGATAAACCAAGTAAGAACATTACTCAACGTGATTTATCATTTGCTGCAACCACTCTCGAGGCGCCTTTCGCCGAGTCCCTAGTACTAGTCAAATGTACCCCCACAAGGACCTCCGATGCTAGCGGCTCTACATCGCCCTTCAACACACCCTTAGCGAGTCATCGACAGTTCTCAGACCCACACATCAGCTGTTCTGGCCGGACCGACGATTTCGTTCTGTCCCTTCACTCGTCCTCGCCGTCCCTCGCCAGCACCCCAGCTAGTGCCGCCACCGACAGTTCGTTTCTCTGCCCGAAAACTACATCAAGAGCAGCCAAAACCCCTGACGATGCAGGACGGAACTTGGGACTTCCAGAAGAACTGGATGAGTCACTGTTGGCCATGTCGCTGTCACCCTGGACGTGCCAAACACCTTTACTGTCCTCCTTCAAGCCCAACATCCCTCAGGATTCTGACGAGGACGATGGTGTTGAGATTCTTTGCCAGGCGCCACCAGTTGTTCTGTTGAACGGAAATGCTTATGACAGGAAGAATCCAATAACAAAGGCATCTTGCAAGCCACTGGGTGCGTATGAGGCTCAGCTGGATTTATTCTCGTTGGAGAACTCTTGCTACGACCTCTTCCAGGAGAGCCTGGTGGGCTCCTTTGGCGATATGCAGATAACGTCTGTTAAACAACGGCATCTTGAACTAGACCTGAGCGATCCTAACGTATTCCAGGACATCGCTACGCCCCGAACTGGGAAGTTGGATGCTGGTAAAGCAGTAGTACAAGTGACGCCATCCAGTGCACGAGGAAACAAGGAGAATGTTGCACCAAGTAATAGGGTTACTGCCATTCAGTACTCGGCCAGTCCGCAGCTGAAGATACTTGATAATCAGATTGTTGCTACTAAGAGTACTGGGGGACCACTTAACATTACACATATCAACAAATATGAAACTGAAAATTGTTCAAATACACGAAGATCAAGCAACTTTTCGTTTGGAATTGACAGAAGAAAAGCTGACCGAAGTGACGACTCATTCGATCTGTTGTCCCTTTCGTTGACCGACGAGCTTGAGAAGGCCGTTTGCAACAGCAGGGACCTCTCAGACTTGGGCCTTGATGCAAATATTGCCTCTAACCACCACACCGAGCATTCCATCGAAAACATCTCCGGCGACGATTTCAGTCGCTACGTCTCCGTTCACGACTCGCCCCCGTCAGCTGATATCGTCAAGTCATCCAATAAGAAGAGCGCCAATACCAACTCGCATTCAGTTATAGAAAATCGTGAAGTGAAGATGCAATCTCCTGATTCTTCTTCGTCGGTGTTGCTCAATTTGTCGGATGAAATGATGTTCGAAACCTCTGACGCATCGTTTGTTTCTTCTCTGCCAAGTCATTCCGCTTCTGGTTCGGGTCGTAATCCGAGTATTCCATCTTCAGAGATGACTTACTTAGAGGTAAACTCAAAATGCGGAAAACGTGATTCATCTTATGTTGATTTTGATGAACCATCTGATAAGAACCCTAGTTCCAATCATGTGCGTATCGTTAACGTTTGTGGCAGCAGTAAACTCTTTGAGACATTCCTGGAAGAGCTCTGCCAGCAACAAACCTTTTCACTGTGCCTGGCCATGCGAAGTTCTTCAACTGATGAATATAATAATGAAAGTGACTTCGTGGAATGCGATGATAACGGTTTCCCCAAGCAGTCTCCCCTGACCGCTGACTGGGCTGGTCCAAGCAGTGGCCGCGATGAGACGACCTCTCCCGCGCGGTCGAATGTAAGCGGCGTTGCCATCTCTTGGGTCGGCTTAGAGGCCTACTACATCGATCTGAAAGAGGCGAAGCCCGGTGAAGTACCCTTGAGCAGACGGCGCCAGACATTGAGAGCCATGATCAGTGCAGAGCCCAACAACAGCACCCGCTGCCCCTACTTGTCTGCGACTGGTGTTGTTGTGTGGCGCTGCCGTCATTTGACTCGAGCGCTGCTAAGGGCCGGCTTGGGGCTGTTGGCGCTGCCTCCGCGGGATCCCCTCGTGGCTGCTTGGATGCTGGGCGAAGACACCTCGCGGGTCACTTTGCTATCCCTAGCAAGTAAGCGGGTACCAGAGTTGTTCTGGTTATGTGAAGACGGACTGACAGCGACTGCAGCGACAAATGGTTCCTCGAGCTGGTCCTCTACTATCGGTGCTGCGGCCCGTTCAGCTGTGCTGCTGCCACGTCTCATGGCGAGGCTGGACGACGAGCTGCTCCGACACAACCTCTGTCAGCACTATGCCCGCGTTGAGATGCGATGTGCGGTGCTGCTGGCCCGACTCGAACTCAACGGGATGGGCTTCAGTGAACAGCGCTGTGCACAAACCATCCAGCAGATACGGTCCACCCTCTCGTCTTTGGAGGCCGCCGCCTACCGCTGCTGCGGGCGCGCGTTCCAGCTTGGCAGCTTTAAGGACCAGGCGACGGTGCTGTACAAGACTCTACGACTGCCGCCCCCAACAGCGTGGCGGCAGCGCCTAAGCAAAGATGCCCTGACATCTCTTGAGCCCCTTCACCCGCTGCCTGGCATCATTCTGCGGTGGCGGAAGCTGCACGCTGCATGCAATAAGATGTTAGTCCCCCTGCAGCAGCTTGCAATGCCCTGTCCCGGGGCGGGCGGGCCCCGCATTCATCCGCGCTGCCACACGATGTCTGCCACGGGCCGCGTGTCCATGTCTGAGCCGTCCTTGCAGTGCTTACCCAAGGACATCACGGTGACAGTGCCCGTCGCTGACGAGGAAACAGCAAAGGCGAGAGAGAACAAGTTCACTACACCTGCCATGAAACAGCTCCTAGCGGTTTCTAAGGTGGGCATAAATATGTTAAAAGACGATCATGGAAGGCATTAGTTAATCTTATTACTGTACTTACGTCTACGTGTCTCTTCTTGGCAATGGAAGAGGGGGGAGGGTGAGACGCTTATTTTTGTTCAGACTCCTCTGCTTCATTCTTTACTGTCTCATTTTCTCCCCATCCTGCAGTACTCTATTCGCGATTGCCATTAATGAGATCAC
Organism: Gammarus roeselii; assembly: GCA_016164225.1. NCBI lineage: Eukaryota > Metazoa > Arthropoda > Malacostraca > Amphipoda > Gammaridae > Gammarus > Gammarus roeselii. The sequence continues at coordinate 9,362 of SDVV010033489.1, forward strand.
GGCGGTGATTCCTCCCTCCGTGAATGGGTCACTGTAATTTGACGACTTTATGATATACGCATCAGCGCTTGTTGTGTCCCAACTCCAACTTAAACTACAGAGTACAATTGCCCAGGTAGTTGCCTGGACAGAATCTCGAGGCTTTAAAATATCTAGAAGCCAAACATGTGCACTTCATATCCATTGGTCTCGCACACACAGAACCAGTCCTCAGACTCTGTAGAGAAATGATCCCTTTCCTACCTACAGTCCGCTTTCTAGGATAAATATTCGACCAGAAGCTAATTTGGAAGTACCACGTGCAGCAGCTTAAGATAGACTGCTTACAGCGATTTGTCATTCTTCGGATCGCGTTTCACTTCAACTGCGGTGCCGACAGAATAGCATCATTACGTTTTTTTCCGCGATATCATCCGACCAAACTGGACTAAGGGAGCGTGGTCTGAGGCTCCGCGAAACCAAATATTCTCAAAACACTGGAACCCGTTCACAATGCCGCTCTTTGCGTTTGTACTGGAGCTATCCGGTCCTTCCCTATTGTCAGCCTTCTTTGTGAAACTGGTGAGCCTAGGCTTGCCCTGCGACGAGAACAAATTTTATTGTCATGTTCTCGCTCCCCCCACGACCCCTACGTGTACCACAATCCGACAGCGCCACCCCAATTTTGCTCCTTCCTCAAGCTTCTCAAAACGCATCGTGCTTCTTTGCTGAGCTTGGACTACCACACATCATGGCGGCCCCTCTCCCACGAGATGCTATTCCCATCTAGCGTTTACCAGAAAATATGCTCTGCCCTCACTATTTGACTGGCCGAAAGGAAGATGTTGCACCCCAATATCTTCGAGCTATTTTTATAGCCCATGCGGAAACTCATCACGCTGATAGCTTGCTTATCTTCACTGATGGATCAAAAGACGACGATGCAGTGGGCTGTGCAGTGGTGCTCCTCGTGCGCGTCGTCACTAAGAAACTCCTGCCATCAGCGTCAGTTTTCACTGCTGAACTCACGGCCATTGCCGATGCCCTCTTGACGGCTGATACTCTTCCAGATGCCAATATCTCAATCTTTAGTGATTCGCTCAGTGTGCTTCAAACCCTGGAGATCTTCAACAATTGCAACCCTGTTGTTTCAGCAATCTTGCGTTGGCTTGTGCGACTGTCCTCCAGAAACAGGAACGTTCGTTTGTGCTGGGTTCCGGGCCACCGTGGGGCGGTGGTAAATGAGCGGGCCGATGAAGCGGCGCGAAGAGCTGCAGCGGCGCCTGACCCAGCAGAACAGCGTCCACTCCCATATAAAGACTTTTACCCAGCGATTAGAAGAGCTGTGCAAAATAAATCGAACATGGAATGGTCCGATGTTCCTATGAGAAATAAATGGCGTACTATTAAAGACACACCCATACCATGGGTCGCATCAAGCAACCGATCTCGACGGACTGAGGTAACTCTATGCCGATGGAGAATAAGACATAGCAGACTAACGCACAGGCACCTAATGGAGGCGTCGCCACCTCCTTACTGCATGGACTATCTGGTTCCTCTTACAATAGCCCATGTCTTGGCAGAATGCCCCAAATAAACGGAATGTCGACGCACATACTTCCCCAGGAGCCGGTTCCTGGACCTTCCTAATATACTCCGCCTGATGCTTACTGAGTTACTTCAGAGACAATTCAGTGCGGAACCACTTCTCAGCTTCCTTCAAGAAACCGGCCTGCTAACTGAAATCTGATCTGTTGTAAATTGATCATACTCAATCTTACAGATACAGACACTAGGCCGCATTCCCCAGAAAGCGGGGTGGCCGACGGCAAGGCGCACCTCACACCCTCATACGCTCACACTCACACAACTTAGTTTTTTTGTGCTAAAGGGTCCGGCCGGTAGCCCCTCAACTTACACTCTGGGTCCCGAATGCACCGAGGAACCGTC
>SDVV010033491.1:0-11292 GCA_016164225.1 Gammarus roeselii
TACATATAGCTATATATGTATATATATACATACATATATATATGTAGATATATATAAATATATGTAGGTAGGCCTATATAAATGTTTATTGTTATGTACACATATATATACGTATATATACATATATATACTAGAGTCGGCAATAAACGGCATCCGGTGGGGAAACGAGTCAGCTGCAAGCAAGAATGCTCTAATCAAGCCTGCTAGAACCACCGTTCTGCCACAATGACTGAAAAAAATTGTGCCTGACTAGACTGGTATACTGATTTAAATTTTGGGTCAAGCAACTTTCTCAGTTATTTGATTGTAATACTACAGCAACACAACATTGTCAAATTCTGACACTACTGTTGTAGAGAACATATTTCTTCACTATTGACAAGCAAACTCCAGATTAATGTTTTTGATGTGCTGCAGGTCAAAGAAAATGTTCCAAATTAGAAGCTTTTCACAACCATAGTTTTTTGGGACACAGTCATTTCAATTCAAAAGTTAAGGTAGGGACTTTTCAAAAGCAATATCAAATAAAAATAAACTCCAAGTGTCAGAATTCAATTTTTTTCTAGCATATTTTTTTTTAATGGAGCCCAAATGTCATGGAAAGATGCCTCCATCATTCATTTCCTAAGGCCCTTAAAGAGTAGGGAGACCCTTGGCCCCATCACTACCCAGAAGTTGTGACATCCAACCATACTACTCCCGCCTCCAGCCCTGCTGGAATAACGGTCTACCCCTCTACCTTGACAAAGATCCAATCTATAGGTTCCTGAATTGATAGGCTTACAAGCTAATTCCTATAGTTTGGGAGAGTTTGCAAGAGCGCTACTTAGCACTGAAAATTTTCATGTCATTTGCCCACTCACTCCAGTTAAATTAGGAATTGCTCACAGCTATGCAGTTGTTCAAGTTTCCAAGTGACTTATTTTATTTTGTCTACTTGTAAGCACTTAAATGCTATTCTATATACATATAGTTATCCTAAAAAATATGACCAGGTAATATTATACTATAATTATTCCATAACAGATTTCACAATAAATTAGCTAATTTCATGACAGGATATTTAAACAACAGGGTGACAGCCCATGGCCTAAATGAGAACTCACTTCTTACACCCAAGTGTAAACTTTTGTCACTGATGTCTTTATATGAGCTAGCAATACAATAGCTAATAAGAAATTACAATAGCTAATAAGGAATTGGTCTTGAAAACATGCATTTGTATTCATGCTATAGAAATCAGTTCTCCATAGAAATGAAGAGAACCTGTTCTCTAAATGTTTTAATGTATTTCCACAGATAGCTTCATTGTTGTATAGCTACATCTAATCATACTGATGAAACATAACTATTTCAGGGTTTGGAGGAATTATTTCCAATAAAAGTAGTTTGCAACTTTATGTGGAAATAATTCAAATTCTGCGATGAAATTCAGAAGACTGTCTTTTGGTGCAGAAATGATTACAGTATTGGAAATGCATCATAACAGACCTGTCTCATGATTAATATGTTCATTCCATTGGCACTCATAAACTTTTAATTATATTGTAAATTATTAGAAATACTGGTGGTATGGGAAGTGACCCAGTTTGGTGCAGGCAGTTACCCAAGTTAAGGGGGCAGGGCACTCTGCACATTTTTTTTGTACATTAAGGTACTATTTTTGGGACTGATGATAGAATATCGAGACTTATGGTGCTCAATGGTCATATTAATAATCATGCACACCATGAATACAAAGATTTCAAGATAGAAACATTTTAGTTATTTCAAAAGTGTGAGGAAAGTAACCCCAGTCAATGCTACCAAATAACAATGAGTTAATATCACTTACCTTTTGTATGCTCTCATTAATATCACAGTCTTTAAGGTCTGGGAACTTCTGCTTAAGATGATGGAATAGCTGCATGTAGGGGATGTTATGAGCCTGCCCTGTACTGGCTCTCCTTGTTGCGCTGCTCACACCTCCAATGGCAGTGTCTGGGTCGTTGTAGCCTTCTCCTACTGTCACGTCTCCCAAACCCAAGCAAGTGGGTTGTAGGTCATTGTGGTAGAGACTGACAAGCTCATCTGAGTTGTGGAAATTGCTACTTGGCCTGAGGACTCTAATACCACTTGTTTTTTTTTTTCCGAGCTGAGTATTGCCATCTTCATCCTCATAACTGTTATCCATGACTATGCATTACATCATTATAAACTGACCCACCAGACATTGGCCATAAAATCAAATGCTTCACGGGACAGTTTGGAGCATTCTTCTGTATATATACATACATAAGGCTTCTTATAATTTTTCTAGGTCTTGGTATAAAAATAAATAGATAAATAGCTAGTATCTGAGCTTCAGCAACTAAGTAACCATTTTCATGTCACTGTGCCATCAGATTGGATCAATAAGTCTTTTTCTTGACTGATATTTTTGAGTCTACAACTACAAATATATACAAAGTTCTTCCATTTTTTTTCAATTCTATCTTGACAAATCATCATCTTAAAAACTCATATGTTCTTGTTTTCTTTTTACTCATACTGGCTACACTTAACTATAACAAAGAACTAGGCATGGGATGTATCAATTTCACAATTATCACAGAATATAATAAAAAATGGTTCAAATATGTCAGAACATTGGTGTCTAGGTATTCAGTTACAAAGCTAGGATATAATTTGATGAGGTAACTAATGACTCCTGAAAATCTGCCAGAAAGATATTCAATTAGGTATAGTAGCTACATGAACAAACTTTCACACATTGTAGCAAGATATTTGAATGATATACTGTATATAGAATAGATTAGAAGCTCACATTTGCTTCCAACCACACATGGTTCCTCACTATCACAAAAACACTGGCTCAAGTCATTCATCCATCAAACATGTTCTAAATTTAAAAAAATGCACTTTTGGATACACATTGCACACCAGCCAAACAGCAATCGAAGCACAAGTTATAGCTGAGATAGTCTAGAGGAATCTCACTTTTGTATCTCACCTTTGCAGCCCCAAACAGCACTGCCAACAGAGCATGCAGGCATGGAAGGCAGTATACCTTAGCGCACCAGCAATTTAAATAACAACACTATCAAAACTGCAGCTGGACGCTGGTCTGATGACGCTTAATAGGTTGACAAAAAACACTGAAGACAGTCAACAATTGCACACAACTGTCAAAACACAGAAACAAAACCACAAAATCAAATCTGCTATGCCTAGCATAACACATACAACAGCCCAACTCTTCACCCAAGGCCCTGTTGAAGCCACGGCGGGAATTGCACTGCACCACATCGGATGACAGACTGTTCCAGACCTGTACACAGCATGAATAAAAGAATCTGCATTTACAGTTGGTTCAACAGCAAGGAACCACCAGCTAGAAAGAATGACAATGTGTACCAATATCTGGAGCTCACTTCACCAGATCCAAATGCATCAACCTCCCCCTGACCAAAAATAACTGCAAAGCTCTGAGCCTCTCACCATACTCCACTCCACCCATACCTTCTATTTCCCTGGTCTACTGCCTCTGCGCTGACTCCAAAAGTCTCAGATCCCCCAAAGATCCCGCATTTCACACACAAGAGCAGTAGTCTGGGATGGGCCTTATATGAGTTATAAACAAAGACACCATGCAAACAGAACTCCTTTTGACAGTAGAACAGAGCAGACTGGTTGCCAGAGTGGAAGCCTTTCTAACAACACTCTTTACATGGAGGTGAAATTGCAACCCTGAGCAACAAGCACTCCCAAGTCCCTGCAGGAATCAACAAGCTCAAGTGCCACACCATCCAAATTATAAGTGATTCCATCATCAAGCTGCTTCAATTCAAGATGACCCCTGTAAAAATGCATAAAGAAACATTTGGCAATGTTCAGAGAGATTCCATGACAAGGAAATAGACTGCACCAAATTAAGAACTCTCTGCAAAGAAGACACACCCAGGCGAACTGCTTTTACTTTGCCTGGGAAGCTCATATAAAGTTGAAAGTCCTCAGCAAAAGCCTTCCACTTGCAAACCACTTTTGCTGAAACATGATCAACATAGAGCAGAAACAAGAGCGGGCCCAGCACAGAACCCTGAGACACTCTACTTGTCACCTCCTCAAAGTCACTAACAACTCAATCCACACAGAAACACACATTTGCCTCCCAATCAGAAAACTATGAATCCAAGCCAACAATCCACCATGAATACCCTAACACCTTAGTTTGGCCAACAAAACCGAATGATTGACAACATCAAAAGCCTTGGAGAAATCTAGAAAGACCACAACCACCACCATTCCATCATCCACCAGATCAGCAATCTCACCATAAGTAAGCAACAGTTGATCCTCCGTGCTCCTTCCCACCCTGAATCCAAATTGGCCGCTTGACAAAATATCAGAATCTTCCAGAAAAGACATCACCTGCAACACAGTAACCCTCTCCAGCACCTTACAACATACAGAAGTGAGACTCACAGGTCGATAATTGTGAGGGTTGCTCCTTGCACCAGACTTGAATAAGGGAACAACATGAGATTCCTTCCAGGCCCCTGGCAAAACTCCTTGGCCCAATGACTTCACAAATATCAAAGACAAGGGCAACAATAGCTGCCAGGAACATTGCTTCAAAACACTAGGGTGGATACCATCAGAACCAGCAGCAAAAGAAGAATCTAAATTGTTCAGAACCTGGGAGACTTACCTGTCTTGTCACACTAATCTCACCAAATTTTCGCAGAAAAATTTGATGTGGGGAAGGGCCAGCAGGATCAGTATCTACAAAAACAGGAAAAAAAAAGTCCATAAACCGCTGACTCATGTCTCTTGGATCAGCAACAACCTCACCAGATGAAAGCTTCAGAGGACCAACAGAAGGACAGCCATTTTTTCTTTTTCGGATATAAGGAGTGAAACGTCTTGGGAACAACAGAGAAGTTGTTGGCTAATTCCTGTTCATTCAACCACTGTACTCAAAATTGAGCCTACTAAACTTTCCCAAGGACACCAACACCTCCTCATGAGCCTACCAAGCTCCCTCCTCAAAAGCTTGTACTGCACCCAAGCCTGAGATCTACTACTAATCATCAGCACCCTCGGAGGGCCCCGCCATCAGCTTGGCCACGAAGCAGAGTCTCAAGTGGATGACAATACCGATGTAGTCAACCATGACTCACACACACCAACCAACTGCAAGCCCCACTGCTGCACCATATGACCAACATAAATTTACACAGCACAACTGCAAAATGGAATTCATCTGCAAAGACTGCCTGGCTAGTTTAATAAACACCATCTTCATGGCCACCTGGAGTTCCACGACCACCACAACCACCAGGATCACGGTCACTCCCCGAACCACGACCGCTTCCCCGAGCCCACCTCGGCCGCCAGCAGTTCCTTGGCCGCCAGCATTTTCTCGGCCGCCAGCATTTCCCCATCCGTCAGCACTTCCACGGCCGCCAACATTCCCTCAACTGCCAGCAGCAACTCGGCCGGCAGCATCTCCGCAACCACCTGCACCGCCACGGTCATCAGCAACGCTGGGGCCACCAGCACCGCCACCACGGCCACCTCAACGCCCTCAACGCGACCGCCACCGCCTCGACCACCACCACCCTGTCAGACAAGAGGAATCCCTGTGTCAGACAAGAGGAATCCCTGGAAAGAACAGGCCCTCCCTGGCCAGCGCCAACACCAGCCCCCCGCCAAGCAGCAGCTGCCAAGTATTCACTCCTCTCCCCCTTATAACCCTCTGATGCAGTGACAGCTCACCTCCTAGCCAGCAACTCCCCCTTCTGCCTGTAAGTAAGGTCTTTCTGGATAAAAAGGCTCTGAAAACCATTCAAGCTCCTCAGCCTAGGGGCTTGGGACAATAAGTTATGCCTGGAATCATCATTGACCACTTTTGCTCTGAACAAACCGGTAGCACCAATCTTGACCACGACCAGCTGAGTCTCCCAATCAAAACCTCTCAACATAACTGAGCACTTCCTTTTCTCCTTCTTATTCAGCTCCCTCACTTCCTCAAAAACATCCCTGCTAAGCAACCCAGCGCCAGAGGAACCATCAGTGCCACAGCCGCCCAGACGACCAGTCTGCTGACTTCCCTGAGTAAACTCACAACTGCACTTACTCTTTGCACCCACCATCACACCTCTAACCTGCCCCACCAGCGCTCCAACTGCTTCCAAATTATCCATGCAGCCTCGACAATGACAACCAATATACCTACGAGCACCAATTGAATCGGACAGAACAGCACCAATCAAACTCCAATCAATACCCAAACACATGGTATATCACTCCTATATCAGAGGTAGAAAGAAAGGCTGTCCTTCTGTTGGTCCTCTCAAGCTTCCATCTGGTGAGGTTGTTGCTGGCCAGAGAGACATGAGTTCGCTGTTTGGAAACAATTTTTTGTCTGTTTTTGTGGATACTGATCCTGCCGGCCCTTCCCCACATCAATTGTTTCCTGGAAAATTTAGTGGGATTTGTGCAACTAGACTGTTAGTTTCTCAGGTTCTAAGTGGTTTAGACTCATCTTCTGCCCCTGGACCTGATAGCTATCACCCTGGTGTTTTGAAGTCATGTTCTTGGCAGCTGTCATTGCCCCTGTCTCTTATTTTTGCAAAATCATTGGGCCTGGAGTTTTACCAGAGGACTGGAAGGAATCTTGTATTTTTCCTATATTCAAGTCTGGTTCAAGAAGTAACCCTCTCAATTATTGACCTGTGAGTCTAACTTCTGTTTGCTGTAAGGTGCTGGAGCGGGTTATTGTGTCCCGGTTGGTGTCTTTTCTGGAAGATTCTGGCATTTCGTCGTAGTGTCAAATTGGTTTCAGGGTGGGAAGGAGAGCTGAAGACCAACTTTTGCTTACTTATTGTGAGGTTGCTGATCGGGTAGATGAAGGAATAGTCATTCATATGGTCTTTATGGGTTTCTCTGAAGCATTCAATGTTGTCAGTCACTTGGTTTTGTTGGATAAACTGAGATGTATGGGTATTCTGGGTGGACTGTTGGAATGGATTCCTAATTTTCTGATATGGAGGCGAATGTGTGTTTCTGTGAGGGGAGTTGTCAGTGACTTCCGAGAGGTGATAAGTTGGCCTACCCCAGGGCTCGGTGCTGAGTCTGCTTTTGTTCCTGCTATATGTCAATCATGATATTGCCTGGATGTGCCTTCCTTGCAGAGGGATCTGAATTTGGTGGTCTGTGTTGTTGTCATGGAATCTCTTGTTGAACATTGACAAGCGTGTCTTTATGCATTTCTACAGGGGGTCTCTTGAATTGGAGCAGATTGATGATAAAATTGCTTATAATTTGAATGGTGAGGTACTTGAGCTTGTCAATTCCTTCAGGGACTTGGGAGTGCTAGTTGACTCAAAGCTGCAGTTCCATCTCAATGTGAGGAGTATTGTAAGAAAGGTTTCCACTCTGGCAACCAGTCTGCTCCGCTTTACTGTCAATAGGAGTTCTGCTGTTATGGTGTAATTGTTTGTTACTCATATAAGACCCATCTTGGACTACTGCTCATGTATGTGGAATGAGGGATATTTGGGGGATCTGATACTGTTGGGGTCTGTGAAGAGGCAGTGGAGATAGATGGCTGGGTGGTGTGGACTTGGGTGAGCTGCTTAGAGCTTAGCCATTGTTTACTGTGAGGAGGAGATTGTTGCGTTCAGATCTGGTGGAGTGTTGGAAGTTTTTTCATTGTTCTGTAGATTCAGGTTTGTCTGCTGTGTTCTAGAGAGCTCCAGATATCAGCACACATGAGCATTCTTTCAAGCTGGTGGTTCCTTGCTGTCAGACGGGCTATAAGCACAGATTCTTGTATTATTGCCATGTGCAGGTTTGGAACAGACTGCCCGCTGATGTGGTTCAGCGTGATTCCCTTCATGGCTTCAAGAGGGCCTTGGTTGATGAGTTGGTGGAGAAGTTGTATGAGTTTTGATAGACCCAAGGGATTTTGGATCTCTGATTGCATTTCTGACAGTTGTGTGCAGTTATTGACTGATTTTTTTTTCTTCAAACTGGTAAGTCTTCCGATTAGCATCCTGCTGCAGTTTTTAGGCCACGTTGTTCTTTTTGATTGCTGGCATGCCAAGGTATACTGCCTCCCATGCCTGCATTGCCCTGTTGGCAGGGCTGTCAGGCCTGTGGGGGGCTGCAGAGGTGAGATGACACAGCCAACCAAATGTACATTTGTTGGCTAGGCAGCTTCATTACTCAGTCAGACATTGGACACTCATGGCTTCCCATTGCCATTGCACTGGTCAATATTATATAAACCTAAATTGTAAAATATACCATTTACAGTGTTTTCTCCTTTTCCCCAGGGGAAACACAGAATTTGGTGCAGTCTCTATCCTTGTCATGGGTTATAACATCTTTATGCATTTCAACAGGGATTGTCTTTATTTGGAGCAGCTTGTGAATGAAATTGGTTATGATTTGAATAGCTGTTGTGGTGGCGCCTCACAATCAACTCAATTAACAGTGTTTTGGGTAAAGTCCACGATCTGATATCGTCGTGGCCAAACCATCTTCTAACCCAATCATGTGCCCTTCTCTTTCTATCTCTGCAGGTTCACAATTGACTGATGATCTTAATAAGTGCATAAACCTTGACTGCAATATTTTGATTCCTGGACCTTGCATGCGCAAGGCTGATCCTGTAACCATACTTAGTGGTATGGTCTGACTGAGCTCCCTAGAATTGGGTAAGCATCAACTGTCATGAAACTAATGGCTCTGTATCCTTGACTGCACAGCTCCCTAAGGTTGGGTATGCTGTAATTGGGGTAGAACTTTGTTTACACAAAATGACTAAATCCTGAGCACCTGTACCAGTTAAAAGAGGTTGTGTTGCTTTCTCAGGGAAATTCCATTGGTTTACTAGTTCACCATTTTGATTGATTGCAACCGAGTGGGAGTTTCACGCCTGAGTGACAATATGTGTTAATTGATCATGTTCCATCAAGTATAGCTACTGGGAGACCTTGGCCCTCTAATCTGATCATGTTCTATTATGTAACTGTTCATGTTCCATTTTGTATAACTGTTGTCACCATCCTTGAGTCGTGTGAGCAGTGAGGTGATTTTTTATTTTAACCTGGGTTAACGAGAACTTTGACCTGTTAGATCCCGTTGACTGCAAGTGGTGTGCAGCCTGTAGTGAAATTTGTAAGCAATGGTTTGCATGAGCCTGGTGGTACCAATGAACCAGTGAATATGCATTTTTATGTGTTGTTACATTGTCGTGGTTCCTCCTTTGAGTGATCTTTCCTGATTTACTAGAGTTGATGAGTAGTACATACTACCTGTTCATGGGTGTTCTGCGTGATATTTACTTGCATGATAGATCTTGTCTGCCACACTAAGCCGTTAGCATGGCAATTGGCAGGTGCCGTCCGTGTGTGTCGTGCATCCAGCAATGCCAAGATAGTTCGGGTGGTGTTGCCGATGGGCTTGTTGAGTCTGTATCCAAGAGTACCTGTACGGTTCGTGTTCCCAATGAGTGATGCTGTGTGCAATACTATATTTTGAATTTGTCCATACCTGAACATCATGATAATTGCAGGAAGCAGTGGAGTCGGGGCAAGGTGTCAGCTGCTGTTGAATGGGCTTCCAGCCGGTTCTTGGGTGCTTCTGCCTACAGCCAGCTGTGTGGCATGCTCTGGTAGTGGAGTTGATACACTGTGACCACTTGACTCCCTGATGCGTGTCAACTTTAAGTAACTGCTGCTCGACGTATATGGCCGGAGTCATTATTGGAGACCTGGCGGCTGCGGCGTGGTGTGGCCACATACCCCTGGATTTCTGGTGCAGCAAAACATGACCTTGCCGACCTCTCCTGTGCACGGGGGGGGAAGGGTATTGAGGCTAAAGAGGAGCTTGCCTGGGCCCATCCTCATCATACTGGGTGTCAGGATCCCTACTCAACCAGCTGGGTGCCTGACGCTCAACCTTAGTTAGTCCTTCAAGTTAGGTGTAAGCCAATAGCATTTATTATTGATGGTACCTGCGTTACTGGCAGCCTGAAACCTGGCCTTGGTGACTGCATACCAACTGGGAGGCCTGAAGAATGGTTATTGGGATCAGTTGTGTCATCTTGTCCCGAGTGCAGCTGAGTTAATACCCTTGTATCCTCACGGTCCATGTCCAGGTTATTATTGATTCTCGGAGTTCTACAATAATTGCAGGTTGTACAATCCTACGGTCAACCTATTGGTTGTCAACCTCTTGATCATGATCATGCGGGAAGTACTGGTTAATGCCGGTGTATATTTTGCTACTCAGTGTTGTATTCATTACATGGGAGATCTGGTGGTTAACTGTCCATGTTATTTATGGTTATAGCTACATGTGCATGGCCACGAGTGTTTATTGTTGGGGTTTGGTTATGCATTTGCTGTTAGCGCTCATGTGTTGGAATTATTTGCCATACATCATTCATTGTGTTAGGTGATGTTTGTATTGGTTATTGTTGTCACTGCGGTTGAGCAGTGGTAATCTTATATGTATTGATTTGTGCATTTATTTGTTCCATATTATGTCTGTGCTGTGTTGAGAGTTTATACTGTTAATTTCTATAATACATATATAAGTGAGGTAAAGAAATAGAGTTTAATTGCCCGGTTAAGATTCTTGATCCTTGTTGACTCTAGGAAAGTTATTCAGTAAGGGACAAACAGTCAATACTACATTGACACGAACACTAAGATATTGGAGGCGGTAACAATGCGTGTAGTATTTTAGCTGGTTGATTCCTGAAGGGACTTGGAGGTGTTTGTTGACTAAAGGATGCAGTTTTCATCTCCAAAGGGTGCAGAGCTCCAGATGTTGTGAAGTGTTGGAAGATTTTTCATTGTTTCGTTGATTCAGGTTTGTCTGCTCTGTTTGAGAGAGCTCCGGATGTTGGCACACGTGGGCATCCTTTCAAGCTGGTGGTTTCTTGCTGTCAGACGGACTATAAACGGAGATTCTTTTATTCTTGCTGTGTGCAGATTTGGAACCGGCTGCCTGCTGATGTGGTGCAGTGTGATTCACTTTGCGGCTTCAACAGGGCCCTTTTTTTTCTCACCTTGTTTCTCACCTTGGTTGCCCCAAGACCACCCCACACCCTAGCAAGGCCAGAGTGCAGAGCATGACAAGAGGCACAAATGCCACAGCACGCCAGACTGCAAAGACCGGCAAAACAATGGAGCGGAAAAAACTGGAAATTTGTGCTTTATCCAACTGATCATACAGCAGTTCTGTTGGTCACAATATAAAACATACACATTCATATATACACACATATAC
>SDVV010033492.1:0-11292 GCA_016164225.1 Gammarus roeselii
TATAATATCCTGTCGCCGCAGCACTGTGGCCTGAAGACCTTATACCCATCGTTTCCCACACCATCTTGATCGAAGCTTTGATACTTGCACAACTCAGCATTGTCACCGAAAGGATAGCGCAGTTATCATGAATTTTTCGTGGTAGCTCTTATATAGAGGTACCCCGGGTGAGGACCCTCATTTTTTTTATGCTCATGATTCAGGAAGCACCTACTGATACCGGCTCTTCACCATTCTGATCACTCGCGTTTATGGATCTGCAAAAGCTTCTCTCAAACCCACTAAGTGTTTCTACTGCGATTTATTCATGGAACATTGAAATAAATGTATTGATTTTTACATAGTAAATTGGAACTGCTTAGATCAAATTATATGTTTTGGTGAGCTAGTGATTAGATCAAATCATATGTAATGGTGAGCTAATGATTACATGAAGTCATATATTTTGTTTAGCTAGTGATCAGATAAAATCATATGTTATGGTGAGCTAGTGATTATATCAAGTCATATACTTAGGTGAGCTATGATTACATCAAGTCATATTCTTTGTTGAGCTGGTGATTATATCAAGTCATATACTTTGGTGAGCTAGTGATTATATCGTCATATACTTCGGTGAGCTAGTGATTACATCAAGTCATATGTTATGTTGAGCTAGTGGTAACATCAAGTCATATGTTATGGTGAGCTAATGATTACATCAAGTTCTATGTTATGGCGAGCTAGTGATTACATCAAGTCATATGTTATGGTGAGCTAGTGATTATCAATCTGCAAACTGTATCTTTCTCTTCTTGCCTGCAACAACTGGTGTTGTGTCACGGTTAGTTAGCTACTCTATCGACCCTCGCTGGACCCACGTTATTTACCGACGAAAGTGCTATTACATGAAACATTTGATTCCGTCGAAAGAAATTTAACCTGTTTGCGTAACATGGTGAGATTTCCTGTGCGACTCAAACGTGACTTGACAAAGGCGATGCCAACCACTTGGGAATGCTGAAATTCTGGGGACGTATGATTCGAAGTGTATTGCCAAGTTCGTTTACATCCACGGCCCGCACGGTCAGGAGAAGTGGCTGCGTAGTCTCTACGTCGTCGACCTGCACCCCCCACCCATCATCTTCAACGAGGAAGTGTTGAAGATTCTGGGAGTGCAAGGTCCCTTGTGCATTCCCAGGATCGCTCGTTGGTGGGAGTGGTAGTGAAGTTAGAGGTATATAAGGCTTAGTTTACCTGGGCACGTCTAGAAATCGGACAATCTGTCATTCTTATTCCCAACCGTATCATATGAGGCTGATAACAACCCTTCCCACCCCAAATTGTAACGGTCCGGGCTTCTCTGTGTACATCTGCCTCACCATTGCTTTACTTGGTTTTGTGCCAGAAATAAATCGATTTCAGTGCACCAGGAAATCTTGACGCTCTAATCTCTGTATATATCTTTGGCTATGTCCGAACACACAGGTCTTAGTTCAATACGGTTTGAGCATATCTGAATTGGGTTTATATAATTCTGTTGACATATCCGTCTCCGTATTGAGTACAATCAAATGCGTTTGATAAGCTTACCGGTTACTGTAGAATTAATCGTGCAGACACTTCTTCATTTCTTGATAGACCTCTGTATGTATATGTTATTAAATGTAATTAGGCTTAGGTAGGCATCTCTATAGAGATATGTATATGATGGTGTGAAGCAGGCTCTATGGAAAAAAGACATCATCGTGCAGGTAGCGAGAGAGCATGCAATTGATAGGCGTGAGTGAAGAACGGTTATGAATAAATGTCTTCTACTGCAGCCTTGAAGCGCTCTCCCGTCCTCGGCGTCTCGTTGAGAAATGGGATGAGCGCGGGTGGGGAGGGCCTGGCAACCAGTGATAGCTGTCGAACCCTACTCCTGACACTGCTCTCGAACATTACTCCTGACCAAAAGTGTGTTCACCGTGGTCCTGGCCTGACCCTCAAATTCTGAAGTGCCTAATTTTGGTATGTATGTGGACACATGAGAGGAGCCTGTGGTGCATCTTGTCGCCAGCCACCCCATTCTGGGGGTATAGACGTGTGTCTGTATTTTTTTCTTAGACGAACCCTGTTAGGCGTGGCCTCAAGACCGGCGTGGTCACTGAAGCCCATTTAATCCCTTGCTTCTCCACCCATCTCTTTCCTCTCTCTTCAAGACCTCTCTCAGTTTTTCCGGTCCACAGCCGGCACCCACTTTTTTCATAAATCCCGTTCTCATTCGAATTAAGCTGCTCTGATCCTTCTACAAACTTCCGGTCCACTTCAACCTCCTTCCTTTGTCTTAGTGAAGAACCCTCCACTTCGGGCCTTTTCACATTTTGTTTACCCAGTCTTAAGTCTTTTGCTCACCATCGCAACCTTCACCTCTAGGTTCCTGATCTCGCCCGGTCCCTTGAGCTCCACCATACAACCCATACATAGCGATTCCTTCCATCTCAATTCGTCAGTCTCAACCTAAGTTAATTTTGCTTCTCGATTGCCCGTCAACATTATCATCTTCTTTCAACCCTCAGGGAGGCATACATTTTTTGGCGCTCGGCCCGGCTACGTTGCCCCCGCTTTATCAACTCTATCGCGAACAATTTCATGCGAACTCCTCCGCCTGACCAGTTTCGTATATTCCTTTCTCTTGCGTTTGGCTTAACAACCCTTCGCCTCACAAAGGTGAACCTGCCTCACCCATACTGATTGGAAATTCTTTTGAATGGTTTTAGTAGTGATTCCCTGTGAGGCTGGACTTATTTTCCTTTGGGCAGGCTCTCTTAATCAAGGAGATTCCTCACCTGAATTGGCGATTATGTTTCCTCTACAGAGTTCTTCTTGGTCCTGTTTTTCTACCGACCTGGATTTGTCCGCCCGATCTTGGGCTGCCACTCACCAGTCACTTTTTTTCGTAGCGCGATTCTTGCTTCCCACTCGCGGTCCAGTCTTTCTCACCCAGCCTCTGTGACGAGTACCAGTAAAATCTTTGTATCCTTCTGCGTCCAAATGGGGAAACTTCTTCCTGCGTTCTCCTCTCCCCATTCTACAGTTGGTATCCTGCTACGCTCCTAACGCTCGGGAGGTGCCCAAAGTTTTCAACTCTGTACCCAATGAGACCGCCTTTGAATTTATGGAAGTTGACCCCTCTTTGCCTCCATTCTTCTCTTACTTCCTTCTCTAGATGCCTTTGCCCTCTCCCATCCTTTCTATCATCTGCTCCCATGAGGACTCTCTACTCAGGTCACTCCACCTTTTTTTAGGGATTATTCTAGACTTCTGGGCTGCTTCCTCCTTTCAAATCTAAAACCTCTGCTTCTTGGCGGCTGTCCTCACTTCTTCTTCGTTTCATCCGTTTACCCGAGGGCTCAAGCCTCTTGCAACCATGGCGATCTTTTCCTCTTGTATTCGATATGTTGCTATCAGTGTCAGGCGTGCCTATCGTTCATTGACGAGCGTCCATTTCTTCTTAGGGTGACTTCACTGTGCGCCCTCCCTTCCTATCTCGCTAAAGGAGTGGAGGGCGGCTCTCTCGCTACCTGTCTCCCCCTAACCCCTTTCACTACCGGCCCGTAGGATTATCCTCGCTTTGGTCTAAATCTCACCCTCAGTTCAGGGACCGGATTGCCTGAAGTTCCCAGCTTTAGGTATGCTGTCGAGGAGGCTTGCCAAGTACTATACCGAAAGGTCGCGGCATGTCCCGATTCTCAGATATCCCGGTCAATCTAATTTAATCATGTCACATTCGGACCCTATGACGTTAAAGGGCTAAGGTTTGATATATTGTGAATGCATGTGGGTAGTAATTGGTGCGTTTTGCCGTCGGTCATCCTCGTTTTGGGAAACAAGCTCTTGCGTCATCTGTAGATTCTTGCACATTGTCAGAGTTCGTAGTTTTCTGCTCCCTGAGCAGCTTTCGCCTTTTTGTTTGCTCCTCTTTAACGTAATCCGCCTTAACAGCAAGTACAGATCGAGATACTAGGCCCAAATCACCCAGCAAGGGGGGTGGCCGACGGCAAGGTGCACCTCACACTGTCACACTTGCACACCTTAACCCTTTTGCACAAAAGGGTCCGGCCGGGAACCCTACAACACATCCTCCGGGTCATGAGTACGATTCGAGGTCAGTGTCGGTAGCAGGGCCCGACAGTGTGACTGGTTTACCCCTGCCGCGTCATGATGACCGCCCCCCCCCCCTCCTCTCCCCACGACCATCCCGTCTCTCAACGATGTGCCTAGGGCTGGAAAGTACATCAGGGCAGCGTCAAAACTCATCCGTTCACAATTCCTCTACACTCACGCCTATCTAGTGCACTTTCGCTCGCTACTTCCACATCCACGTCTCTCCTTCCTAACGCCTGCTTAACAGCCAGTACCACTGGCTAACTGTTTGGTTGATGGTAGCTACTGAGTTTTCTTTGCCTGTGACTTAGGCTTGACGACATCTCGCACCATCCTCCGGCCTTCGAAATGACGGTCTATAGTCCACAACAGTAGAAGATATATCGCATGGTTACTTGAAGCGGTATTTACATTGCCTTGCTAAACGAAAATGGTGTGGGCAAGCCCTGCCTCCTCCGCGAGCTTTTGAGGTGTACAATAGCTTATATTTGGAGTAGATGGATGATTATTCAAATTAGAGATCATTAACACTTTATTTCAGTATTTCTTATTTCGTGGGCTCTACTATCTATCTGTGCCCTTTTTTCATGGTGATAAATTTTGGATTAGTAATATAATTATTTATCGTTAGACGCCCGCAAGGGCCCTAGGTATACAAAGCAGTGTGTTAGTTAGTTTAGTCCAACCTACGGTGGGAGAATTTGCACTCTTCCGGGCGCCTAATAAATGTACTAGCACAGCTAGTCGTTTTGATGGGTAAAAAGTTAAATAATGTTGCTGTTGATTTCAGAGAGTGAAAGTCTTGAATGGTACTGTGCGTGGAGGGGACGAGGCGAGTGGAGACGAACCGAGGCTGGTTGAGACTAGGTGACCCGGGAGTAGGGGGTACTCGTGGGATTCTGGGGATCCGAGGGGACTTGGAAGACCAGGAGGATTTGGGGTTATCCACTTGGACCCTTCCGTGGCCCTCTGGGACACCCTTGAGACCCTCTGGGACCCCCTGAGAAACTTCGGGACTCGCTTGAGGCCACTCAGAACCCTGGGACCCCTGCTTCCCTCTCCCCACTCTGTTAAACCCATACACAGAAAAATGTTTATATGTGAAATGCTTGAGTAGAAGAATTACCCATTACAGTCCGCGGATTAATGGCGCAGAGGGCAAGGGTCGCGTCGAGGCTGGTCGAGGTGCGTCGAGATCAGTCGAAACATGTTGAGACTAGTCGAGTTGGTCGCGACGAGCCGAGACTGGCTGAAATGAGCCGAGACGAGGTACCCGGGGAGTTCGGAAAGACCCGGGCTCTATTGGGACCCAAAGGACCTTTGTCCCCCTCACACTATCCCCTTGAACAATGAGTGCAAAATCAATAATCCGAGCAGTTTTTCTGCCCGTGACGAACCTGCCCCTACTTTCTTCACGATCCACAATTTTGTCATGTATAATATATAATGCTAGTGAATTTGTGCCGGAGTTTCTGTTTGTGATTTTGTGAATAGTTTGTTGTTTCTTCAGTCTGTGCTCGCTCGCGCGTGCACGGACCATACGTAGTTTCTGGGGTTGATCTGGACTGCGTAGCTTTAAACCCTGTGACGATTTGTGGTTGGAGTTGATCTAATCCGTGAAGCCATAGACCTTGTACCAATTTCGACGATACTATCTGTGCGCACTGTCGCGCGTGCATAATACTCTTGGAGTTCTGAGTGGTTGGAATCGGGGATTCGTTTTGTCTGAGTCTTTATGTTGCCTGAATAACTAAATTGTACCTCTACTTAACTAGACCGCGTAGCTGTAAATATTGTGCTGCATTGCTGTTGGAGCTGACTTTGTCCATATAGCCGTATACCTTGTACCAGTCCCAACGATGATACCTGTGCGCACTGGCGTGCGTAAATATTACTCTTGAAGTTCTAAATGATTGGAGGCGAGAATTCGTTCCGTCTGAATCTTACCTGAAGAAATGAAGTGTACTGTGGTCGACCGCGTGGCGGTCTAGGTCGTGGTGCGTTGCTGTCGGAGCTGACTTCGTCCGTGAAGCCGTAAACCTTGTACCGGTCTCGACGATGCTACCTGTACGCACTAGCGTACATACTACTCTTGAAGTTCTGAATAATTGGAAGCGGAGATCCGTTTCGTCTAAGCGTTTTTCTTGTGCGCACCAGCGTGCGGCTGACATTGCTTCAATTGTCACATTTTTCAAACTTTAACAGCGTTGTTTTTTCTCGCGCAGAGGCGTACGAGCCTACTGGAATCCATGATCATCGAGCTCTACGGGGGAGCCTATTATGACTCTCGTTGAGGCTCTGGTGGAACAGAAGAAAAAAGAAAAAACTATAGAGTTGGGGAGGGAGAGGGGTTTAAATCCCTAGAAAGTTCTAGCATTTTATGTCCTTGGAGTACTCTAGAAGAGGGATATCAAATAGAATTAAGTGAAGATAATCCAAGATGCTGCGCTGGCTTTTTTGTAGGTTTGCTATGTTGTGCCTGGATCACAGCCTCTGACGAGATGGCACGGACACCTATGACCATGAGCTGTATAGGTCTTTGCGTTTATTCGCGTAACAAATTTCATCTCAATTGAAAAATATTCTGTCGTATAACACGTATCTATCATTAACTTGAATTAGACACCGCCGGCTAGAACCTTCACGTTCTCCAGCTGATCCAGCACTAATACTGATGGACGTTATTGCCACCCCATGTCATTCAAATATCTTAATGGTGGACGTTGGTGCCGCACTCCTGGCCGTCTGAACGTTTTCGAGATTCTCGCGGCACTTGGTTTACGTAATGGGCTTTCCCAGGCCATTCAAATGTCTCTGAGGGTCCGGTACCACAACTGGTAATCGTTATGGCCATCTGATGCCGTTCAAAGGGTTGATAATAATCCAGTACCCCTTCTGGTTGTTGTTGTTGCTTATCCCCGGTTTCCACCTGCGGTAGTGGAAACCGCGCCAGCGCACCACCCGAAACCCTCGATACCCACCGACACGCGCGTGTCGAGACGAAGGAAAGTGGGAGAAGCGTTCAACTCCTGGTGGAATTCATGACCACTCTTTGTCGCTCAAACGCATGAGGGTCTAAAACCCTTGCTGGTGGTCGTTATGACCACACCATGTTCAAACGCTTCAGAGGGTCCTACGTCACTGAGAGTAGACGTTATGGCCATCCTAACTCCTCTGACGGTCCAGCGGCACTGCTGGTGAACGTTTTGGCTTTTTCGAGTCATTCAAAACGCCACTGAAGTTTCAGCACCCAGGCTGGTAGACGTTTCGACTTCTTCAGGCTGTTAAAACGTCTCTATGGGTTCAGCACCCCTGCTGATGGACGTTTTTGCTTCTTCAGGCCGTTCGAACGCCTCTGAGGGTTTCATCCTTGCTGGTGGAAGTTATGGTAACTCTTGGCCGTTCAAACGTACCCGAGTCATTGTTTTTTTTGGACACTCCAAACCCCTCAGTGACTTAAGCTTAGGGTTCTCACGAGAATGTTGCCTTGACTAGTGAGGACTCTCGTGATACTCCGGGTTATAACAGTGCGTTTTTGGGTGATCATATCTCAATCTATTGGATCCGGTTTTTACGGTGCGATAGCTCCTCATGGGTTAATCTGTTATTCCCATCTAACTAGCTCAACAATTGCGTTAGCTGTTCCAGGAAATGTTGAGGAAAGATATGAAACTAATTTAAATCGTTGTTGCTGGTATGTGCAAGATTGGTCTCATGCCGAATCAACTTTACGAGTTTATTTCAAAACCGCTGCGATAAAGTGAACTAAATCCTTTGAGTGTGGCTTTTTACATTTCTCAGAAGTTATTGAGAGTTAATGTCAGGAAGGCAGGTTTGTCATAGTCTATATTCGGTTCGCATCGACACTTAAGCCAACAAGACTATATAATTTTAGTGGTTACGTAGTAATGTTATCGCCTGTCTTATAGAATACTTTCGATAGGTTGCTATTACGTGGCCGATTAACAGGTTAGACAGATGATCCTCCGAGTGTAATTATTTAGAAGCGAATACATTTATATGTCACTTGTGGTTTTCTGCGTTCCATAACTTTACTCCTCTCTAAGATATAATTTTGTAAATTTACAAACTGTTAAGTCGGTTGTAGCTTTTTATTGTTTCTGTTCACTATTTTATAGTCGATATCTTATTTTTTCTAGTTTTAGGATTTTATGTTGGATAGAACCTTCCTATTTTTTGGTAAGCTGTCAGTGTTATTATACTATTCTAACATGTGCCAAAATCTGGCTGGCCAGATCCTTATTGGGAATTTCTCTTCATAGAGTTTGTGATAAGAACGATAGCAGCTGTTCACAACTGAAGTCGAGGCCGACTTCGATCATCGTGCCATCGTCATCATACAGGTGCGATCACATGCAACAATCGAGCAGCTCAGCAAATATTGCCTACCGATCCTCCTGTCAACATGGATAGTGAGGTGTTACATTTGAAGGACTAGGGGCCTTCGCTCACTGCAACACATTTCTCAGCGACTAGAGGAAATGGTTGTATTTACATGTATAATTGATTGAATGCAAAGATCGTTCAATTGACGTGCAACCTTTGGAATAAGTCGAGCCGCGAGCGGGCCTAACCCTGAAACTTGTCGAAGTGTAAGGGGTCCGGCTTGCATGATTCTGCGTACCAGTTCACACCACCACTGGAATAAAATCTGATCGATTGTTCCATGTGAGAGCACCTTACGGCTTTATCGGCGATATAAACAGTTATTGATTTCCTTCTTGCTGTAGTACTTAACGATACGGAGCGCTTTGTTCTTGATTGTCTTCAGTTTTTAAGGTCCTACGGTTATCATCTAAAGGAAATTTTCAGTATGTCACTGAAAACTCGATAGATGACTCGTTAACGTGCGTTACTACTTCAACTCGTTACGTCGTTCTGATAGTTTGCATCCTCAATGTGGGGATCGTGTTTACCGTCTGTTTTTTTTTTGTAAATTCCTAACCGAAAAAGAATTATAACGGCAAAAAAAATCATATCGCTAATTGACGGAAAAAAATTGTTTGATCACAGCTAGTGAACCCACTTTTCTCACATCAATAAATGTGTCCAATCAGTGTTCTTACAGTATACTTCTCCTGAACAATTGTCCAGCTCCGGTTGAGAAGAGCCCTTAATTTACTCGGTCAGGCTCCTGATACTTTCCCGCTTGCTTGTGAACTTGATATTGCAACACCACTTTTGGTGACGGGGTAACCTTGGCGACCTCACTGCAGGACTGCGTCGGTCTACTAATTAGTGTCGTAGAATTAGTACTGATATGATATTAGAAACTTCTAAGGATTTGAAATTTATTAAGGTATAAGAACATGCTGACAAGATGACAGAAATATTAGAATACACATATGATACGTAGCAAGTCTTTGTCAGCGCGAGCTGTTCTGAAGATAACATTTGCTTTTTAAATAAACTTGAAAATTAACTTTTAACGGAGGTTGGGGAGTAAGTTTGCCTCAACATCCCACCAACAGATGGACATTGTTGGAAGACATTCTCTGTTCTTAATTTTTCAATATGTCTAGGCGTATAAAAACGGTTTATTTAACTATTGATTTCAAGAAAAAAATTCAAAGTTAGTAGGGTCAGTCATTTACTTTAGCATGACAATTTACTGTTTCAACTTACATTCAATTAGAAAACTGAGAGTAGAGGTTATCCATTACTTTACTCCCACATTGTTTGGTACACGAAGACGCAAATTTTGAAAGTAACTGCATAGTTAGCAAGACATGTTACGTCTGCATAGGACAAAACATTTCAATGAGTCATCATAGATGGGTATAATAATTAAACGGGTTCATACACGAACAAGATTATTGAAAATTTGAGTACATGACGAAGGATGAAAAGATATTGGTATAAAAATGTAATGAAAGCGGAGGCGAGCGGTCGCAGGCCTATGGGTAGACCGAAGTTTGGGTGAATGGATGGTGTGGAGCAGGCGTTAGGAAGGAGAGGCATCAATGTGGAAGTAGCGAGAGGGCGTGAATAAAAAATGGTTGAGTTTTGACGCTGCTCTGATGTGCTTTCCCGCCCTTGGCATCACGTTGTCGGGATAGTCGTGGGTGGGGGAGTAAACCAGTAAAAACTGTCGGAGCCCTGCTGCTGACAACGGATCCTCGGACGCACTCGTGACCCAGAGTGTGTGTTGCGGGGGTACTGGCCAGACCCTTAAGCGCAAAATAGTTAAGTTGTCTGAGTGTCAGCGTATGAAGTGCGCCTTACCGTCGGCCACCCTTTCTTCTGATGGATTCGGCCTAGTGTCTGTATTTGTGAATACAATTTCAGAACTTTTACATGTACATGTTCAAACAGGTACAATTTTAGTTTGCGTTTGAAGATAGCTGTACTGCTACTCGTCCATATCCCCCCTAGACATCTGCTAGTTTCATGGGCCGCACGGAGTCACGGCTCATCCCTCACTATCCTGTTCTCCACTTTGTCTGATTTGCTCAACTTTTATTTGCCTCTTTGCATCTTGTGTCATGTTCAAATTTCCTTAAACTTATCTCGGCCTCCTTAACAACTGTAGTCGTTGCACACACTCACAGATACGCACACTCAAATGTACACATACCGGTTCTAACTATTCTCCTTTCGGATGGCAAATAGCGTCCAAATTGCGCTCTTTCTTTCATGCAACTATTTTCTACGACTCTTTCGTCTTCTTCTTTCCATGCATGCCGTTCTCATGCGTGTAATTCCCTACACCTAGTGTAGATCTCATGCATGGAATCCATGTTTTCTATCTCTTCTTCCTTCCTCCTCAGCAGGTGTTTAAGCGCGCCGCCAGGCACCTTAGGGACTACTGCAGATCTTTGTTCCTCTAAAGTAGGGTAGGTAGTGTGTTATTCCTCCTTACTGCCATCCGGGGAGTGCTGGGACCCTATGGTCTCAGCACCTAAGAAGTTCCTGTACCTCCTGTGGCATCCGTACATACCAAAGACGTTCGCTGCTTTAAGGACTTCGACTTTGCGCATTGGGGTGGATGGATGATTATTCATTTTATAGATCAATAACACTTTATTTAAGTATTTTAGTATTTCTTCTTGCTTGGGCTCTATTATTTTTCTCTGCCCTTTTTTCATGGTGATAAATTTTGCATTGGTTATTTTTATTATATGCATCGAGGTTGGTTGAGACAAG
>SDVV010033493.1:0-11292 GCA_016164225.1 Gammarus roeselii
AAATATATGCATATATATATAAATATATATACATACATTCTAATGTTTATCTTGCTCACTTGTGGCGTTCCTGGCAATCAACTGTTCGCCCCACCCACTAGTGGCCCTGCTGTCTCGCTACCGTTTATCCGGCTCACAGACAGCCCTGCTACCTCGCTGCTGTTTGCCTCACTTACTTGCGGCCCGGATGGCTTGCGACTGTTTACTCGGCTCACTGGTGGCTCGGCTGGCTCGTTAGTGTTTACCCTGCTCATAGGTGGCTCTGTTGGCTGGCTACTTTTCACCCGGCTCACTGGTGACCCTGCTGGCTCGCTTCTGTTTTCCCGGCTCATTGGTGGCTCTGCAGGTTTGTTACTGTTTACCCGGCTCACTGGTGGTCCTGCTGGCTCGGTGGTGGTCCTGCTTGAAAACTGTTGGCCATGCTGGCTCACTGGTGGTCCTGCTGGAACATTGGTGGATCTGCTGGGACACTGGTGGCCCTCTTGGAAACTGGTGGCTCTGCTGGAACACTGGTGGCCCTGCTTAAAAATTGGTTTATCTTCTAGGACACTCATATATTCAAGTTCAAACATTTCATCTCTTGGTTCATTCAGCCCTCGCGATTATTGCCGTGAAGGTCCTCTAGTTTTTGCGTTTGCTGCGTTAGCCGCCTCTTGAACGCTGTCACTGCACAGGATCTCCATTTTTCTGCGGCAGCCGCCTCGTCAATAACACTGTCCTTGCACCGGCTCTCCATCTTACTGCGGAAGCCGTCTTATCAACAATGCTGTTTCTGCACCGTTCTCCATCTTGCTGAAGCAGTCGACACCTCGACCCTGTCCCTGCTTCGGTTCTCCACTTCTGCATAATTGAAGGCTTCTCTCGAGTTAAAACGAAGCATTTCCGAGCGATAAAATTGATGCAGTCTCCTTTTTGCTTCAAATATCATAGGAGAGGAGGTTTATTAATGCCGTAATACTTCATAACTGGGGGCTATATTTTATGGGAGCATTTCTTGGTCACCCAAACTGTTTCTGTCAGGGCTGTCATTGTCATTTTCTATTCGTCTCGGCATTTATTTATTATTCTGCGCTATTTCGTGTTTTAATTATAAACAATTTATTACTCGAGAGGCAACTTGAAGCCAGAAAGTCTTTCTAAGATTCAATAATAATAAAATAATCAACATGAACAAAATGATTACCTAACCCCTGCAAGTACTGCACCTTGCAGGGGTTAGTTGAAAACACGAATATAAGGTGGTAATACTTATATTGTGTTGAACTTCATTTTATGCCCGACATGAGTAGAATTTAATTTCAATTGGAGGTGGGGCGCTCGAGCTGTGATTGACGACGGAGGAATGGCGGTCCCGTACTCAGATCACCTAATAATCCATTAAATAATAATACGATGTCTGTCCGCTACATTTAGTATTGCTTATTGAGACTATACTAATAATCAAAGGTGAACCCAATTTTGGCGTCACAATTGTGTTGTTAATCAAAGGTGAACCCAATTTTGGCGTCACAATTGTGTTGTTAATCAAAGGTGAACCCAATTTTGTCGTCACATTTGGGTTGTTGTTCTCTTATGTTATGGGGCCGGAAAGCATCATGCGTATCACGGTAGAGAATTTATTTATTTTGCGAAGACAATAGTTTTCATTACAAATATTCGACCTAGGCCTATAAATGTTTTCAAACAAGACGTGAAGTTACTACTTAATTTACAATTAAATCATAATTGTGAATGAAAAAAAATACTCCCAAAGCCAGCCGATAAACACTGACCATCGTCCGTTCTCAGTCCGCCCTTCCGTCCGCACTGTGTCTGCACAAAACTGATAGTATTCGAAATTTTTGCAATTGTTCGATGTCCATCGGATTTGTATGTACTATAGGGTATAAGTGTAGAAGTATTCCACTTCATTTATCGTAGAATACAGTTATGTATATGTGTCGCACATCTTGGTGGTTTACTCATCTTAGATATTGGATAAGCGAAGCATGTATGCGAAGCGTTGAGTTTGAGTTTTTTGATGTTCTCTGTTTCATGCGGGTAGGGTTACGAGCTGATGGTTGCCGTAGGCTTAGTGATGAATATACGTAGTAGTTGGTGCATGTTTTGTATTTGAGCATTATTTTTCGGTGTTCTTATGAGATGCTGCTTTTGTTTTAGCTTCCCATGGGAAAAAATGGCCAGCATCGATAGCAATTTACTAGAAGTTTGTGCTTTATAATGTACTTTTATTGTACTGTTACCGATGCATTGAAATATAACTTTACAAAATGCCAGTTCCATGCGGCCCTAATGCTCTATGGTAAATTACATTTCTGCATGACAATGTATGTCTTTTATACGGGATATGGTCTTGTATTAGCGTGGAAGTACTGCACTTCATTTATTGTAACTATCAGTTACGTATATTGATCGGTCGTCTTAGACGCTTTTCACTTTAGATTAGAAATGTACGTTGATATAAGATGTCCATCTTGTTTTTGCTTCCATAGGAAAAAATGGTCTTCATCTGTAGCAATTTACTAGAAGTTTGTGATTTAATATATACTTTATTGTATTGTTACCGATGCATAGGAATATAACTTTGGAAATGCATGTTTCATGCTTTCCATATATGTTATGGCAAACTTTATTCCTGCCAGGCAATGTATATTTTTTACACAAATTTGGTCCTGTATTAGGGTAGAAGTACTCCACTTCATTTATTGTAGGTCTCAGTAAAGTATTTCGATCGCACGTCATGGCAGCGTATTCACGTTAGATAGGATATGTACGTATGTAGTAGGTGTTCTCGTTCATCATGTTTTTAAAATGTATGTTTATGGAAACAATATAAAATTTAAATACTTATTTTTAATGTAGGTAGACCATTTAGTAGGGTTCGTCATGCTTTGTATGCTTTTTGTATGGTTTCCACCTTCGATGTAGGTTATATGTTTTAATGTTTCGCTTAATTTTATCCCGTCATGGTCAGATAACTTCGTTAACGCATCGATACGGATCCAGTTTTAGAATTTCCTGAAGAAAAATTCCATAGGATTCAACTATACCATATGGTATAAGTGTTGCATTACTTTGCTTCATCCATTATAGGAGTTAGTTATACATAACGATCTCACATATACATAGATTATTTTCGATTAATTTCGGGAAGGATTTTGTTCGCGTGTGCAACTTTTTCTCGTATATCTTGTTTCTTATTGTTGGGTCATGGTTCCGGTAAATATTTTGAACAAACATTATTGTTTGCATGATATCATTATAGTTTTTTTAGGGGTTTTGATAAGTTTCCACGTGCATTATACCCTACTTTAGGAATATATGACCCGCATTTTTTTTCTTTCAGTCATAGTAAGACACTTCGGATTTAGGGCTTATCTATAGAAATCTGCTTTTATATGTCGATTGCGTCTGCTCGACCCTACATTCTCGCAAATGCTGATGCGTCCCCTACGCAGGCCCTTCTCTCCCCAGATGCAAGCTCGTGTTAGAACTGAAATGTTTTAGGCTTGCAATCTCGTCGCGAGAAACGTGTCTGGCCAATGACGCCGTATAAAAGTTTAAACCTGTTAGCTCCCGCCACGCTAGCTGGGCCGTTGGAGATGGCAGGGTGTAGAGAAGTGTTCGCCTATATTTAGAAAACAGTAGCAATCTACTATGGGTTTGAGATTTTTCAATAAAATTAGTCCACTTCATTTGTTACAAGTCCGGTAACGTCGATCAGTAACACGTTGGACCATTTTAGCAGAGTTCATTGAGTCTTGTGTACGTTTTCTGTTTTACCCGAGTAGGGTATAGGGTGAACGGTTGACGTAAGTATAGTGAGGATTTTACGTTGCGTGTTGGAAGGTTGGGAAGTTTTCCATAGGACACAATGTTCATCAACTGGATCATTTTTCTATACGCTTATGATACTTTCAATAGAATTTCTCCACTTCATTTGTAACAAATGTTGATTATGTGAATCGGTTTCGGTGTTGTTGATTCTTTTTCGTATGATATTCTTGTTGGGATTGTCTGGGTGTGGAATGTTACCTCATATGTTTTTTTTATGTTGTTTGAAGCATTGATAGATTATAGTATTAGAAGTTATTGCTACCTTTATCACTTGCCATAGTATGCTAGGCTTGTTTTTAGCTTGCCACAGGACATAATGGCCACCGCAAGAGACTTTAACTAAGGTTTGCAATTTTCAATAAGATGTTACGGTCATTTTCTATTCGTCTCGGGCTTTATTCATTATTCTGTGATTCACTTCATTTGTTATATTGGTAATAATAACATTAGTAGAAAATAGTCATCCACTGTAGTTGAAGAAAGTTATGATTCACTCTACGGCTCAGTGTGGGATTACACCAAATTTTTGTTGTGAGTTATGTATACATGTTGGACTTTCTACCGATCTGTATATTTATGGTAGACTGTTGTATGTTTTGTTTGGTAATGTATGTGTACCCGGTCATAGGAACTTTTGAATAGTTAATATTTGTTACGTCTTCATTTGTTAGAATTGTATGTTATGTAATGTTTTACTATAGCTATAACATTTTCAATCACCCATTCTTCTTTTTATTTTGTTGTACTGTTAAAACTTGTCATCTCTAGGACTTGATATGAGATTTTGATCCGGTTTCGGTTTACCTTTGGAGGAAATGATCATTTGCTTTAGATTATTTTGTAGGAACACAAAATAATCAAGGTTTCATGCATATGGACCATCTCAGTAGCATAGTATTTTATATACTATACTACTTTCACACAAACAGTCAGCTTGTGTCACTGCTTTTGGTATCCGGCTTCCTCTCGTTGCTGTTTTTTGCTTATCCTGACCCGTATCAATGCCCACTATCACTACAGCGTGTGAAGGCTGTACACCTATGAGTTGCATTTTCTTTTCCTATAATTTTTTATATTTTAGACACTACAAATTTTCCTATAATTTTCATATTCTAGACACCACAAAATAAAATGATATAAGTATAAATTCTATATTTATATAATTTTATTTCCTCTCTAACAATGACACTCATTCCCGTTATGTCTTATTTCTTAAAATTCCGTCAAATTCCGTCAAACGAATCTGAGTTCGATTTACAACCTACCAATCTGTATCACATCTAAAACATTTATCCCTGACAGTTGTATAGCAATGATTAATCTGTGGTCATAGTTATCTTGAACTTTGCTCTATTCGTTGAATCTCATTCTTCTTGGTTATAATTTCGTTACCTCCGACTCTTCCGTCCCCTCATTGTACATTATCATGTGATAATTTTTTTCGTCGCACATATTTCCAAGGCAACCCATTTAATGTGACATTTTAATTTTTGTTAACTATCATATTGCATGAACAGAATTTCTATTGTGTGATTCCATGTGCATAACAATATTTTTTTAATATTAAAGTGCATTTACGCTTTGTCAGACCAGTACACTAGTTTATTAAGATCCCTTTGGATAGTTATTCGACCTCGGTCACAGTTTCCTTTATAGCTGTGTGTCGTCAGCAAATGATTTAACCTTTCCAGGCGTCGAGGTCATTATTAAAGATTATAAAATACTCCTAATGTTATCGCAGCCCGCTGACATATTTCTTGGTTAAAACAGATTCGTTGCTAGCGACCCGTGAGTCAATTTCGGAGCCACATGGAACCATTTCCAGTTAAGCCAACCGTCTTATTTTTTTTAGGTAAGCGTTCATGTCTTATCTTATCAAACGTTTTTTGAAAGTTTAGCTGAATAAGGTCGATAGCTGCGGTTCCGTCGTATGTATCTGTGGTCTTATTGAAACAGTCTATAGGAGATTTTACATGCAGCTATGTTTGCTTCTGAAGCCGTGATGGGTTTCCTTAATGAGGTGGCTTCCCGCGAGGTGACTTGTTATACTTTTTTAATGATTTTTTCGAAGGTTTTAACGATCACAGTGTGCGACTAACTGGTCCATAATTTGCTGGCTCTTGCCTACCATCCTTCTTTAATATGACTGTGATGTTCGCAGTTTTACAATCATCTGGATTAATTCCAGTAGTTATAGATCTGTTAAAGACCTCCGGGTGTGACTGCTTATGACTTCGGATATGATTTGTAATATTCAGTATGAAAAACTTTTGCCCTAAATAAATCCCTTTTACTGTTGAAGAAAACATCTTACCTTCGTCCTATCCTAATCATCACTATTTCAGTAAAGGGAGTATTACGATTCCTTATCAGCAGGCTTATAGTGTTGAGCAATGAGCAGAGAAATTCCTGCATTGGGCTTTTATTGTTGATGGTCGTATTGTTCGCTCAGTACTTTGATAGAAAAATACCTGAAGCTTATGAGTCAAAGACGTTGGTCTGAAATCAGAAAATCTACTTGTCGTCAATTCATGTACCGACAAGCTTGAAACTCAAATGAATGAATGATTTTTTCGGTCACAAAAAATCTCAAGCAGATTGATCAGCCACCTTCAAGCTGAAACTGTAGCCTGCTCCCAGCCCTGACCTCAACTCATTTCACAACAGGTTCTGGGGCGCAACGGGTCGATCTGCTGGTTCGTTTCCGGATAGCTGATAATCTTCCAGCCTTGGAGAGCATCGTCAATGCAGCTGTGAAACAAAATGGTCCAAATGCAGTACGACAAGCAGTTGAAAACCGCAACTGGAGAGTCTACCATTGCATTCAAAACAATGGTAATCATTTCAAATCAGAAATGGGATACTCGAATATTTAATCTCATCAAATGCAATAGAACATTTTTTGTACCTTTTCCTCCAATTTACTTATTTTAGAAGTAATTTTACAAGTTTAAACATGATGTCGAAACGACCACTGCAGTATACAGCAAGAATCGAAATCTCAATCATTTTTAACTCGTCATTATACGAATTCCACGCAACACTTGCACGAGCTTTGCATCTAAACGATTTCTGGCGAATGTCAAATGATTGATGAACAAACGGACCATCTCAGAGATGAAAAATTGATTTGGGTTTTGGAATAAAGTCATCCCAGCAATACAAATAGTAAACGAGACTGGGAAATTTAATGAGCTGAGTCCTTCGCTAATGATTATATGTAATCATGTACTTAATGATGAAATAATGTCTACTAAGAGTTAAAGAACGGCAACAGCCGTTGCCAATATTCATGCATATTCTCCAATACTTCCAATATAGGTTAATAAGTCCTTGTTGATATTCCATCGACAATGAAAACTTGTCAGCTGCCCGTACTCTTGCTTTCATATCATGTTTTCCCGCATAGTGAAGTTGAGCAATCGTTCATCACGACTCTGATATTACTCCCATTACTCCCACGTTCATTACCACCCCAACATTGACGCAGCTATTTGCTGCCATCTGATGGAACAAACTTTACGCAGCAGTCGATGCAATAAGTAGGGAAAATTGCCTGGACCGAATTCAATCCGATTATTTAATAACCTCCATTAGGTAATATGAGCTCCACGTTCACTGCCCCGCGGTGTTAACAGGCTGGGGCTTCAGGGCCACTATATATTGCAATGTTATGGGTCATGGGAACATCATCAGTAATGAACGGAAGTCTAGAGACGATGATTGTACAGCCAGCAGCTGAGCAGTTATTATCCCAAAAAAGTCGATTGGGCTACGTGTTTGATTGTGGAACGTGATCAATTAATTCAAAGAGGACAAGCAAATCATGTTCGAAGGATAATTTATTTCACATGAAGCGAGGCGACTATTTATGAGTTGGGCAAATGTAGAGTTAAGTTACAGTGAACGATACGGAAACGAATTTTTTATCATATTTGACAGCAGTCTACGGTAAACGATTTGTAAAAAAAAAATGTTTTCTTCACAATACTTTTGATTACATTTTCACGTTCGTAGCAATAGAACACATCATATTTTTCACCATAATAAGGATGCCCATCCACTCAACTATCACGCATAATTACATCACATTTACGAATTTGACGCAGTGCAATCCTCCTAGAGATTATAATTTGTATCGAAACAAGACTTGTGCTTGCTCTTTTGACGACTCCTATTCTACTTTTCTACTAAAATCTTTTCTTATGTTATACTTCTTGATACTGCCCTGTTTTTGTTGTCCTATTCATCTTGGTGAGGTTCGTTCATATGTGTCTGAGGGTTCTTTTAAAGATTTACAACCCTCACTCAGATAGAATTAGATGCAGTATATTATATAGATGAATAATATTAACAAAATTTCGTGTATCCCATTTGACCATAATCATAATAACAACGCAAAGGTTCTATGATCATACTGTGTCACTAGAGTATCAGCTTGATGAAATGTTATTGATTTCCCCGGCTTCAAATGGATGAAATGTTATTGATTTCCTTGCTTCCAGATCAACTGCCGAACAATCAAGTGAGGTACCCTTCAGCTGACGAGGGCGTGGTGTTGTCGGCTTCTTAGTCCTGGCGCTTCAATTGTTGTGTGGTAGTGCATGTGTATTGGTGAGGCTGGTCGCATTCGAATATTGCTGATAGTGGACGCGGTTCAGCATAGCGTGGTGAGAGATGTGATGACTTCTATCATTGAGTCCATGTGCTATCTAAATTGAGCTGCATGCGGTAATCAGTGTTGGGTGTTTTATTTGATGAGTGCGGGTTGAATTGTGTGTGGGGGTCGAATAGTGTGGGTGGTGCGTTGTCTTAGAAACATTGTGGGCAGCAGGATGACGGCGGTGGTGGGGTGGTATTGTGGGAGGTGAACAGAATGTTTAAGGTCAGTGGTTGGTTGCACTTCACTTCAATAGACATTTTCAAACTTGATTTTTCATTTAAACACTTAAAAAAACATTTATAATATTTTCCGGACTGTATTGATGACTTGACGGTTTAAATGTGAAACGTCCTTAGTACGTCACATACATTAAGGAAGTTCCTGGAGCGATCCCGCGGTACGCCCTCTCTTTACGACGGGACGCATTTTTATTTCCCCATCAAATGATCCCAGAATCTTCATGACTAGTGAAATCTCAATTATGGGTCCGTAGATTTGTTTCAACCCCTGGACTCCCAATGGCTGACACCGATAGGCGTGCATGCATAAACATAGAGTGTTCTCGTCAAGACCTTGCGGAAACAGCTATATGAGTATATCAACTCTAAAACGTACAATCTACATGCAGGGATATTAAAATACATAACACCAGAAATTCTGTATTTCTGGCATGTAGATGTAATGAAATTCGAGAATGAAAGAACAATGACGATACATGAAGGGATAGTAAAAAGACACAGAGTTGTTTACATACATGGATAAATCGTCTACCCACTTACTTTCCCGGCTATCTCCTTGGACGATCAATGCTAACAGAGAGTGGCGGAATAGAATTGCCCAGCAAGGGTGAGAGAATGAAGCCTTGAAGACAGAGTCGAAGGAGTTTATGAAGAACTGTCAATTTTGTATTGGGGGGGTGTATTGACGACCAATGATTCAATAATTCGATAAGGTTATATTTTTTAATTGTGCGTGAGCATTCTTTTCAAGAGCACGTACCACACAGGTTTACGATCGCCGGTGTTATTTAGGTTGTAGCGAGGGTTGCTTCTACCGCATCTTTTGATTATATACGTCAGAACTATACACCTTTCCTATCTGACGACAACACACAGTGCCCCGTCGGCTCAAACTTGCGTCTCAAAATCGTTATGACACACAACTATAAAAATCGTAGAATGGGATTACGTTAGCGGGCATGCGATCAGTGCGAGAGACAATCATTGGTATGAATTGGGGGACATTCATTTTTGTAGCAACATGTTATCCAGACCGTACTGCTTTTCCCTCCCTAAAAGGAGAACAAAACTTTAACTCAGTACGGCTGTCTAAGATAGCTTACTTTTGTTTATATATCGTGTATTGAGATCAGTATTTCAATGTATGCTAAAAAGCAATTATGATTGTATGGTAAACTCTCGTATCATAGTGTTTTGTCACAAACTGGCATACCTACCACCCTTCAGGTTTTCTGGTCCGTTGATTTGGCAACACTCAGTTGATTTGGCGACACTTCAGGCCTGTTTTGATGTCAACGATGCCTCATTTTAGATTGGATGGTGGTAGCTTTATCTGAAGAGTATGGCAAGTCGCGTCTGAGAACAGGAGCGTATGAGAAGTCACGTGGGAAAAGCGGAGCGTATGCCAAAGTCACGTGTGAGAAGCAGAGCGTATGGAAAGTGGTTGGCAGGGGAGGGTGTTCAGGTGTATTGTGTGGTGTAGATGAATGGGTTAGATAATAGCTCTGTGTTGGTATCAATTAAGTTGTTATAGATGTATATTTTGGTATATGCATAAGGTTATTAATGCAATTTTCAATTGCGTAGGCATATTGCGTTTTAATGTAAATTCATAACTGGGCTGTTGGATCTGTATAAGCAAACATAGATATATTGTACAGTTTTATTAGGAACATTTACGTAGTACTTTGCTTGCGGTATGAAATGTCATGATTCCGCCCATGTTCTTGTTACACGAGTTTTTATTTTCGGTCGTTTTCATGATGACTGTTCTTTGTTGTCGAAGCGGGGATAGGTGATGGGAAAAGTGAAGGCTGTATGCTTCACAAACTAAGGAATGATCCCTTTGGATCGATTTCTATAGTATGAGTGCTATCTTTGCATGAATTTTGTTATACAAAGCTATATTTTATCCATAAATTCATGAATTGAACTCAAACGAATCGAGAAAGTAGTGTTTATTATTATGATATATATGTAGATCTTATGCCCCATTTTATTAGGATCACTTCCGCTGTGTACAATCATGTATTCGTCTATGGGATGCATGGGCATTTTCTTCTCGGCAAAGCCACCTATATAGCTCCGTTTCAAACCTGGGTCACTTTTGGTGTTCCGACTTTAGACCCTGGTCACGCTACCTCAAGGATAGGATAAGTTGGAGCTCACAGGTGGGAGTCAGTAGGGAGAACCAAGTGTGAACGGGCCACGAGTGAAGGAACCGATCGCGTGATAAATAGAGGTCCCGCAGGGGGTGGATGTTCTCATTGTGAACAGGTAGCTGTATATTTGCATTGTGGTGGTTGCATATCGCGATCCAAGTCGGTGTATTTTTTTTCGTTGGCGTAACGCTAGCAGACGGTACGGACACGGAGCGGTTACGGAGTTTAGATATGGGGTAATTAAACGTATATTAGTGATACTAAACGTATTTAGACTAGGTTCTGAGCGAACGGAGGGCGGGGCACACGACTCGCCTGCCTACCGGGAACTTTTGGGCTCCCTTGCTTTCTACTTGATATTTATTATATTGAGTTTTGAACAATTTATATT